>PVIY010013715.1:0-58435 GCA_004026745.1 Myrmecophaga tridactyla | reverse complement strand
TGATTTCATTTATGTCCCCAGCCCTCCTCCCTCTATCATTCTCACATGCAGCGTCATTCAGTATTTTAACATAATTACATTACAGTTAGGTAGTATTGTGCTGACCATTTCTGAGTTTTTGTATCCAGTCCTGTTGCACAGTCTGCATCCCTTCAGCTCCAATTACCCAATATCTTACCCTATTTCTATCTCCTGATGACCTCTGTTACCAACAACATATTCCAAGTTTATTCACTAATGTCAGTTCATATCAGTGATATAGGTTTTTTTTTAATGAGGAAATTATATTGTTGTCTTAAAAGGTAGCGGCTACATAACTTAGCTGCTGTGTCAATGGTGCATCCAGGAATTGTTCACGTAAAGATTTTGGTTGGATGCTGAATCTATAGACATGAATTGATTTTGCAGTTTTAAAGAGTGTAATGGAATTGCAGACTTCTCAGGAAGACTCACCATTGGCACGTGCTTTCTTTGGGGAATTGCCCAAGAAACCTTGTGAAGAATCTTTATTGATTTTATAGATCACCCCACTTGAAGAATTTCTTGAGTAATAGCTGTAATAATAAACATAACAGTGATAGGTGATAGGTATTTAATGAATTATAACCTTAAGTGTGTGCTACATAGTTTGTATGTATTATTTCATTTATTTTCACAGTTTTGTGAGGGTGTGTGTGTGTGTGATGTTATTAGTCCTCTTTTTAAAGAAAAAGTCACTTCAAGGAGGTTAAAAACTTATAAATATCCCTACCTTGTAAAGAAGCTGGTATTTCAAACTATATGTGCCTTACTCAAAGCGTCAGGGTGTTATTTTCCTCCTGGTAGCTGCCATCCCAAAACAGGTTGAAGTACTCCTATTTTCAGCCTACACGTTTGCTACAAGAAGTCCAGCTCAACAGCAATTACTAACAATGAAGAAATGACTGGACAGTGTAGCTTCTGTCAGTGAACTCACATGCTCCTAAATTGAGATGAAGGAATTTATGGAAAAATATGCTGTATCAGCAGTCTCCATTTCCCTACAATTTGGTTCTATTCTACCACTCCACTGAATATATTCTTTTTTTTTTTTTGTCATAGTGACTTCTTGAATTGCTTAACCTATTGTCAGTTCCCTGCTTCCCTTTTACTTGAATTATTTTGGCACTGCATATTATTCAGTATCTTTCCCTTGAAACTCTACTTATTCCTGCTTTGTCTCTTGTCACTCTTTGTCACTCACCATCTTCTGCCTGCTTCTTAAACATTGTCCCCTACCACCCCCACCCTCACCCCCACCACCTTTCTTCTCACTTTATACCCTCTTCTAAGACTTTGAGTACGAATCTTCATCTCATGTGCAGACCTCTCTTTTGAGCTCTGGGCTCACATATCCAATTGCCTGTTGAGCGTCCTCACTTGGATGTTCATGAAGCTCCCCCGGGGGCATCTCCCTTCCTCATCTCGAAATGTAGGCTCTCGTGGCTCTGAAACTTTTTCCAAAATAGTTCCCTCTTAAAGGGCTCCAGTAAGCAACCCCACCTTGAATGGGTGGAGACACAGCTCCTTGGAAACATCTAATCAAAAGTTACCATCCACGATTGGGTGGGTCATATCTCCATGGGAACAATCAAAAAGCTCCCACCCAACAATACTGAATGAGGATTAAAGGACATGGCTTTTCTGGGGTCCACAACATATTTAAAAGGGTACAATATTGTACTTAACTTAAAAAAATATACAAAAGCACCCGTCCAAGTCTATAGGCTCCTTGGTGGCAGGAACTTATACTTAAAAAAACAAAACAAAACTTTATATTCTCAGCATTTAGTACAGCACCAGTTTCATGAATGAAAAAAAAAAAGACTGAACATAAACCTAATTTTACCTGTCACCATCAAATTGCATCACTTTCAAGAAAATGATCAACTTATAAAGATCCTACAAATGATTATAGATTACAGATTGTTAGAAGAATCTGGCCAATGACATTCTCCAAGGTTAATACTTTGGCACTGTACTTGCATACATAAGGCAAAATGACAGTATCTTGAGATTTGACTTAATCTTTTTTACCTGGCATGGATGAGGACTCAAAAGACAAATGAAAATGAATTGTGAATATTATTGTCAGCCTTTCCTTTTAGTTGTTTCTAGACTTGCTTCTCTGAGATGTAAGAAAACATACAAGAGAGCTGCCTCTGTGAATGAAGTTAGGGAGCTCTCGCTGAAGAGGTGAGGCTGGTATGAATTGGCAGTGAACACACCACCACAGACAACTTGGCAATAGTAAAACCATCGCAGTGTCTTCTGTAGAGCCAGTTTGTGTGTCCTGCCAGCATCTCTCAAGCATGCACCAGGGACAAAAGAAGAGGCAATAGCTCTTCTTTGGATATCCAGCTGTGGGAATGAAGTGGCATAGCCCCAAGTCATCTTCACAACAGATAGCCCCTTGTTTTAAAAATTTTCAGCTATGACTAGAAGGATATTATTTAGTATATATCAGAAAGATGCTACAGTTCAATACTGGTGCAGAAGAATTTAGTTTGCTGGTTATAAACCAAATCTTTGGAATACTTCAATTATATTTTTGCTTTATTGTTATGGCATTGATTGCAATGGAATTCTTGTGACGCTGTAAGTATTTGACACCCAAATATGTTTCAAAAATTGCTTTGATTTTATTTATGTTACATTTGTATTATTTCTGCTTTATGTGTTTAAACTCCCCTCTTAGGCTATAAACTCCTTAGAACAGAGACTATGTATTAAACATCATGTATTCCCTAAACAATGAATCTGGCACCATGACTGGCATAGATTCACAATAAATTTTTCATGAATTAGTGGGAAGGTTAAGTTTTGCTGAGGTTCTGGCATGACTCTGTCAGACAAAATGTCAGACATTTCTAGAAGAAATGTCAAAAGAATTTTCAGTAGCATGCTCTTTTGACCTCTGTATTCAGAAATTTTTGAAATATGTGAATTTTTAACAAGTTTTCTGGAAAACTGATATTCATGAAGTATCTTATCTATAACATTGAAGATATTTTTATTGTGAAATATAACATATATAGAAAAAAGCAATAAATTTTAAAGTACATTTTAACAAGTAGTTAGAACTGATTTCAAAGTTTGATATGGGTTACAGTCCCACAATTCCAAATATTTCCTTCTAGCTGCTCTAAGATACTGGAGATTAAAAAGAAATATCAATGCAATGATTCTGTAGTTACACTCATTTGTTAACTCCAATCTTCTTTGTAACAACTCCTCCTTCTCCTTTGATCTAACAATCTCTAGAGATACATGGGCTATGCCTATTCTAACTGTTTCATGTTGAAATGGGGTGTCAACAATATGGGATGGGGGATGGAACTGGCTGATGTTCTTGGAGAGGCTGACACCTCTGGGTTTCAGGGTTTATCTGGCCTAGGAACCATGTGAAGGTTTTAGGTTTCTGAAAAGCAAACTTAGTTTGTGAAAATTCGTAGAATCTCAGATAAAGCCCTGGGTGTTCTTTAGGGTTAACAGGAATGATATTGATTGGGGTTTGGCAAACATTGGCAATTAGCACTATCTAGCTGAAGCTTGCATTAGAGTAGCCTCCAGAGCAGCCTCTCAACTCCATTTGAACTCTCTTAGCCACTGTGCTGGTTTGAAAGGATGTATGTCCCCTAGAAAAGCCATGTTTTAATCAAAATCCCATTTCATGAAGGTAGAAAAATCCCTATTCAATACTGTATGTTTAAAACTGTAATCAGATCATCTCCCTGGATGATGTGATTTGGTCAAGAGTGGTTGTTAAACTGGATTAGGTGATGACATGTCTCCACCCAAATGGGTGGGCCTTGATTGGTTTACTGGAGTCCTATAACAGAGGAAACATTTTGGAGAATGGGAGATTCTGAGAGAGCAGAAAATGCTGCAGCTACGAAGCAGAGAGTCCACGAGCCAGCGACCTTTGGAGATGAAGAAGGAAAACACCTCCCAGGGAGCTTCATGAAACAGGAAGCCAGGAGAGAAGGAGCTAGCAGATGATGCCGTGTTCACCATGTGCCCTTCCACTTGAGAGGGAAACCCTGAACTTCATCGGCCTTGTTGAACCAAGGTATCTTTCCTTGGATGCCTTTGATTGGACATTTCTATAGACTTGTTGTGATTGGGACATTATCTCGGCCTTAGAACTAGCAACTCATTAAATTTCCCTTTTTAAAGGCCATTCTGTTTCTGGTATATTGCATTCTGGCAGCTAGCAAATTAGAACTGCCACTGATACCTTATTTTGTTACATTTATTTCCTCCCTTTTGGTCCAAAAGGCATTGTCGATCCCAGGGTGCCAGGGTCAGGCTCATCTAGGGATCATCCAGGGAGTCATGTCCCACATAGAGGGTGGGTAATGATTTTCTTTGCAAATTATGGCTTAGAAAGAGGGAGGCCACATTTCAGTAATAGCAGAGGTTTCCTGGGAGCAACTCTTAGACATAATTATAAGTAGTCTTAGCTTCTCCACTACAAAAATAAATTTCATAAAGGCAAGCTTCAAAATCAAGGGTTTGGCTTATTTTCTTGAGAGGCCCTAATTTTTCCCCCAGGTGGGAAAGTTTAGCAGCTCCATATTTTTTCTCCTGTCCCTAAGGGACTCTACCAATACTTTTTAAATTATCAGCACACCATAGCCTTGGATGTATCTAGGTATCACATTAAGCTGTATATAATTACTATTTCCCATCCTAGGCTCCATGGGTTGGGTTGTTTAAATGAGCTTTCCAGGCAGGTCGATTTAGATTGTGTGTTACAGAAGATTTAGGTTCTAGATACAATAAACTTCTCTGCCTTTGATCTCATAAAGTAGGTGAAACTCTAGAATACATACTCTATTGTCCTTTGCCCTATATTCTGATTTACCTTAGTCCTACACAATCAGCTTCGTTTTTATCTCTAATTGAAGCCTGACTTCTCTTTTGGTTACTTTACCAGTGGTTGGGTGTAGCAATGCTGACTTGCAGAGCTGCAGAGCTCCAGTTCTGAGTCTCAGGCGTCACAGGGGCACCCAAAGTTCCAGGGAAATACCAACTTGTACACATTCAACACAGCATCTCAGAATCTAGAGATACACTTGCAACTCTGGATTGAGTGTGACTGTTATAAGTGTTTATAATCTAGGCTCCAATTTCCTTGTAAGCTTTTTCTAAAAGAGACCAAACCATATTTGTTCTTTTGTTTCTGGCTTACTTTGCACAACCCAGGGTCCCCAAGGTTCATTCGCTTCATTGCATGCCTCACGACCTCGTGCCTTTTTGCACTCTTCGGCCCCCTACATCTATTGGGTATCATGGATAATGTCCAAATGTTTTAAAAAAAAGATCCAGAGGATATACTTTTGGTGTAGGATTATAAGCGTTTCTTCCTACTTAACTGGCCACTTTATCTTAAATGCCTTCGCTTGATCTTCAGCATCTCCCTGACCCTAAATGTCATCATAATATGGCCTTTATACTTCTTCTTCCTTCCTGATCTCACCCAGTGTCAAGGTTTGAAATACCATTTATATGCTGATGAATCACCAGCCTTTTTTTTTTTTTTGAACTGTCCAAGTGCTTCTGTCCAACTCTACCTGGATATGTATTGGACATCTCATACACAATACGTCCAATTCTGAATTTCTGGTCTTCTCTCAAAATCCTATACATCCTACAGTCTTGCATATCTCTAAATTGCAACTTCATCCTTCATGTCATTTTTTATGTATGCTGTATGGTGGGGGTCACATTTCATCCTTTCTCCATGTGAGCATCCCGTTATTGCAGCACCATTTTGTTCTCGTTTTCTAGCTGCTGGAATGCAACACACCAGAGACGGATTGGCTTTTAATAACAAGGGGATTTATTTTGTTGGTTCTTCAGAGGAAAGGCAGCAGCTAACTTTCCACTGAGGTTCTTTCTTATGCAGGAAGGCACAGGGTGATCTCTGCTGGCCTTCTCTCCAGGTCTGTGGGTTCCAGCAACTCTCCCCAGGGTGATTCCTTTCTGCATCTCCAAAGGCCTGGGCTGAGCTGTGAGTGCTGAGATGAGGTGTGCTGAGCTGCTTGGGCTGTGCTACGTTGAGCTCTCTCATTTAAGCACCAGCCAATTAAATCAAACATCATTCATTGCAGCAGGCATGCCTCCTAGCCGACTGCAGATGTAATCAGCAACAGGTGAGGTCCACGTACCATTGGCTCATGTCCACAGCAACAAAACTAGGTGCTTTCACCTGGCCAAGTTGATAACTGAATCTAACTATTACACATTTGTTGAATTTTTGTTTGCTTGTTTTTCTTGGGGGAGGGGGAGTACAAGGACTGCATGTCATTTTTATTTCATACATCTAACCTGCCAGCCAATCCTTTTGGCCTTCCCATGAATTACATCTAGAATCCAACTGTTTCTTCTCACCGTTACTGGTGCCCTAAGCTGCCATGACTTTTCCTCTGCTTTTCCGATCTTGACTCCTGATTCCTCTGTATCCATCTTTCCTCTCTTATGATCTCATCTCAACACAGCACTTAAAGGAGTTGTTTTAAAACTTAAATTAGAGTGTGTTCATTGTTTTGCCCATCAATAGTTTCCATCTCGTTGAGAGTAAAAGCTAAGCCCTTGCAAGGGTGAAGGGTTCTCTGTCATCCAGCTCTCTGACCTCCTTCTATTTCCCCCCTCGCTCATTCTGCTTCAGCAACTCTGTCCCCCTTGGGTCTTCTGCAACACCAGTTGTGCTCCTGTTTCAGGGCTTTTGTACTTGCCGTTCTCTCTGCCTGGAATGCCCTCCCTCCAGGTCTCCAAGGTTGGCTCTCTCACTTCTTTCAGGAGTTTGCTTCCTTTCAGGCGCCCTTCTCAGTGAAGCTTTCCCTGGGACTACACTCATTTAAACTGCACCTTGTCTGCTCTTCAGCAGCCTATATCCCTTTTCCATGCCATATTTTTTCTCTTCAGCACTTTTCATTATTGACCTCTTTTATCTATGCATTTCTTTGTCTCCATGAGGGCAGCCATTTCTGCCTGTTTTTTTTTTTTTCACTGTTGTATCTCACCATCTAGAAGTGCTTGCCTCATGATGTAGGAAGGAAATATTTGTTAATTAAATGAATATTTTTTTTTGGTAATTGATTCACCATGTGTCTTAGTTTGCCAGGACTGCTATGACAAATACCGTACACTGGTTGGCTTAAACAATAGGAATATACTGAGTCACAGTTTTGGAGGCAAGAAATCCAAAATCAAGATGTTGGCAAGGCAATGATTTCTCCAAAGTCTGTCGTGTTCTGGGAATGGCAATCCTCTGTCACATGACAACCTTTCTTTCTCCTTGTGTCTGTTCCTCTGGTTTCCACTGACTCCTGGCTTCCACTTTTGTGTCCAGTTTCTTTTGGATTAAGGCCTGCCGCCATCCAGTTTGTCCATACATTAATTAATAATAACATCTTCAAAGGTCCTTTTTACAAATGGGTTCATACCCATAGAAATGTGGATTAAGAGTTGGTTCAACCCCCAACACACTGGTTTCAAATTATTTATTCTGATAGCATTCACAAGCTAAGTGTCTGAATTTACTGTGAGTTGCTTTTAGATTCGTACTAAATGGAACTGTAAGCTCCTGAAATGTAAGGAGTAGTCTTTTTCATTTTTTCACAGTATATTAGAAAAAAGTAGGTAGAGACATCAACGGAAGAAACAACACTGTAGCAATTCAAAGATTTTATTTAAGGCTGAGATTTTGCCAGACAATCAAACAGAATTGGAACGTGTTTATTTCTTAAGAGAATCTTGGAACTTGAAAGAAAACACACAAATGAACATATTTCATACAACTTTTTCTTCATGGAATAAACCAGGCACATTTTCTGAATTGTTTCAGCGAGCCGTGTGTTCTAGTGGGAAGACCCTGGTGTTTGGAGCCACTGGGATCAAAGGCCATGCCTGTTACCTTGCTGTGTAAGCAGGGCCAGTTACTTACCTAAGGAGGCTCCTTTTGTCATTTGCAGCGTGCAACGACAACACCTAATTAAATATGAGAACCTTCACGAAATCAGGCACCGAGTTAGGCATTCAACAGATACACCTTCTTTTCTTCGAGGATTGCTACTCTTTTAAAGTGGTCTTTATTATCTTTTGCAATTGGAAGGTTGGCCTATAATCACAAGAGATGTTTTAGAATTTTACATATTTCTTCTTCTTCTTTTTTTTTTTTTTTTGGCATGGGCAGGCACTGGGAATCGAACCCGGGTTTCCAACATGGCAGGTGGGAACTCTGCCACTGAGCCACCGTCGCCCCACCTGATATTTCTTTTTTTTTTTATTATTGCATATTGTGTGAAAAAAAGCCTTTTATTTTTTGGCTAGACAGCTGTGTAATCAGGCCAGTAGTTGTAACACAGTCATAGGAGACCCATTCCATCCTGTGGTCTCTTCTTCTGGAGCATCTACTGAAGATGACCTGCCGCTGCATCGTCTGAAAGTTCCCTTCGGACACCGGATTCTAAATGATGACCCGGCCATAGCCCCGCGAAGGCTCGCATTGCTTTGAAGAATTAGAGATCTGCAGGGGTAGGAATTGGAGAAAGAAATTCTTTTCTTTTTTTATAAAGAAAGCTTTCCCCCTTTTTTTTCTAATAATTAATTAGAGAACCACTTGGATTAGTAAAGGCAGTTGACTTTATCTGGATGATTTCATTAATGGTTACTGAAGAAATTTGCCTGAGAATGTTGATAGGTTTCTCATGTTGAATGCTGTAGATTTTCTTATTGTTGTTTCTTATTTAACTGGGTTGAAAAGAACTTAGGAGATTCTAAGACTTTTCAGCCCTCAATGATTTCGTTTTCTTAAATTGTTTCCCCCTCTCCGGTAGACAGGTAAAATAAATTAACATGCCACCTCACACCAGTTTACTCCAGAGTTCATATACTTTTTTTCTTGTATTCCTGTCACTTTATTTCTTTTTTAGGAGGTAGCTGCAATTCCAGGATGTGTCTCTTTTAAAAAACATCCTTCATTCTTCCACAGATCTTTGGAGAGTTTTCAAATGTATTCATACATTTGCCCCAGAAAGGTTGGATTGAATTGAATTGAATTTGGAGGGTTCAGTTTCAGAAGTGAGTGGTGAAAGGGCAATGGAGATATCCCTTCACTTCCTAAAGAGATTTCCATGTTTTCACTCCCCCACCGCCACCCCCATGTAAACTGTATTCACCCGTCAGCATCCCCAGGGCTCAGCAGAAAACGCTGAGACCCTCCAGCAGTGGTCTCTGTCCACCTCAAACATGCCGAGTCTGTGCAGTTTGGATAAAATTCCCGGCCGGCACCAGGAGCCTCCAAGATCGAGCAGGATATTTCTGAGTGAGCTGGGAATTCCATTCAGAGGGGTTCCAGCCGTGCCCCAGGCTGCTGCCCTGATGAGGGACCCCGTGTCCTCAGCATCGGACAGTGGACCTGCACTGCTGGGTGGTATCCACTGGCTTGGAAATTCACAAGGGGCCAAAATGGGCCTTCGCCAGAAACTGGAGTTCTGAGTTCCCAGGATTCAGGTGCTTTGAGAAAAAGGAAAGCTATGAAGGTTCACACGCGTGAGAGGTGACATTTTATTCTTTCTTGGAGTGTGATCTGTTGGTGATTTAAAAAAAATTGTCTACTGGATATCAATGATGGTGACCTCTGCTTGTGGTTTTATTCATCGATAGGGTTTTATTAGTTATCCCTTCACGAGAACTCATTTTTTATTATAACTATCGAAGCTTTGTCATGTTTTGCAAATATGTTTCCAAATATACTTTTTATATGGTGTCAGTGTTATTGATGATTCTTTTAGAGATTAATTTTCCCACTGATTTTCCATTCAGAAGGACTCCAGAGGCAGTATCAGAACCCCAGGCCTATTTTGCCTAGGGTCCCATTTTATCAGGTACCACCCTGAAGCAGCAAGAGGCCATGGTGAAAATAAGCCAGAGGAATCTGCGTTTGAATCCTGGCCTTCCACTTATTTCCTGTGTGACTCCTGAGTGAGTAGCTTGGCCTCTCTGGTCCCCAGTTTCCCCATCTGTATTACCTTGAAGTTATGAGGGTTTAATTTATGCTGCATGCAAAATGTTTATATGGTGCCTGACTTGTAGTAAATTCTTAATGAATGTTAATCCTCTAAAGTTATTTTAGGTGAATACTCAACATTTTTCCTGAAAAATGTATTTTTTGCAGGTGGGGGTGGGGGTAGTGCTGTTTATACTTTTGACTCTCATCTCTCAGGAGTTTGTTTTAGAACATGGTGGGAGGTGAAATTTTTACTTGCAGTTTTCTGATTGGCCATATTTTTTGTATCTATATATGGGATTTGATTTTTCACGTTTTGTGTATGATTTCTGCATCTTTGCTCATGAAAGTTATTGCCTTATCAGTTTTTTTCTTTTAACATCCTTTTCAGCTTTTGGTATGAAGATTATGCTTGACTTGTGATATTATTTGGGCAATGTTTATCTTTTCTCTATTACCTTATTATGTACATTTGATACAATTTCTTCTGTAAAGTCGGGAAGAATTTACTGGTGAACCCATCTGGTCCTAGAGATTTTTCTTGTGGAAAAAAATTAAATAAATGATTAAATTTCTTTAATAAATATTGGACCTTTCAGATATTCTACTGTCAAGTCTTTTCCAATACATGACTTTTTTTTCTAATATATATATTAAAAATTATAAATCTCCTACAAAAATGCCTTTATCTGCTTCCCACATTTAATGTTATATTTAATGATAATTCAGCATATTTTCTAATTTTTATTGTAATTTCTTCTTTGAGCCAAGTGTCTTTCTACTATTGCTTTCTAGTTTGCACTGCGGACAGCCCGACGTCTTGTGTAGGATACAGATACTGAGGATGGAAAGGAATAGTATTTATGCTTGGAAATAAGCGCACCTGATCTTTCCTTGATCTTAGTGGGAAGGTTGAGTCAAAATAGACAAGATTTGGGCTGGGGTTTAGGTTTCATTGTTGCTATGGTTACCTTCTGAGGAGCACATCCCTCAAATTCTTCTAGTATTACTTTATATTTAGGGTAGGGGCTGGTTCCACCCTTAGATAGACGTCTTCCCTTCCTTCAGGATGCCACAGCAGCTTTTTCTCCATATTCTTCATACATCCCAGCTGTAGACTGCTGTTGTTATTTGATGCTGGCTGGCCTACTGACAGAATAAGAGCGTATGCTCCGCTGCTCTGGGACAGGCTGTGTTTTGGGTGCGTGCTCTCTCCCTGCCTCTCAGGACTGGGGCCTTCCCATTAATGCTGATTCTCCCCATGGAGGAGACATCTGATGATTTTAACCGAGAACGTTTTCCTGCACCTCCCCTAGTCGTATAAGGTTTTTCCTATTGCATTTCTCCAGCTTCCGTGGCTTTCACCTGTGCACTAAAAGCCAGAAGGCTTTTTGGTCATTCCCCAAGTGGCTTAAGTCTCTTCTTCCACTGGTGAGATAGAGGAAAAGCATCTGTCGATTTTGTGCGTTTCCCACAGAGGCTGCTGTTCTCCACCGCGACGGGACCAAGAGGTGGGCCTTCTCCGAGCTCCTCTCCGCCCCAGATCTTTCTAATGAACAATTAGACATCAGGCGTAGCTTTCTATTTTGTCTGTGGCTCCTAGAGGTTCTGTGTTCTCATCTTAACTCATAGTCGTCTTTAGCAGTTTATTGAACGTTGTAACTGAATTATTTCTTCGGGCTTGACAGGGGCCCACTGTGTGTCTCAGGTCAGCAAGTTCTTGTGTTCTGTCTCTTGTTGGAGGATCCTATCTTTCACTAGATTTTGGGTTAGTTGGTAGCCCTGACTAATTAGCTGTCTCTAATGAATTCAAGAGAAGCTGTGATTTTGAAAATTATCGTCTTTTTATGAGAATGGCAGTGACTCTGTTCCAACGGGAAGAGTTTGTAATTACTGCTGAAGAGTCCATGTCCTGTTATTTTTGCCCAATGCTTCGTTCTGCATTCTTCCTGCAGTACCATAATTCCCTCTTAACCCACATCTTTTTCTCCTCATCTCTAGTCCCACATGCCAAGATTTGGAAAAATCCCATCAAGGGAGTTGTTGGGGTGACTCTGCTTCCTTTCTCTCAAGGATCATAGGCCCTTAAGTTCTGCCAGGGTTGGCTGTTATTGAGTAGCTTCAAACATTTGTCCAACAGTTTTCTTATATATATATATTTTTTGTTCAACTTTTGTAGGTAATTTTTGTGGAATGATTATTCTGGTAAAAGTTACTTTGTCCTTAGTATTTTAATTGAATTGCTTTGGTACTTGATAAAGGAAATTCCAGCCATTCTGTTTTCAAACAAACATTGGTGTCCATTTTCAAATCTGCATCGCTCTTGCCTGTTTTGATCCTAAAGTTCATCTGGGAAAATGTTTTATCAAACTCCAATAAAAATCTTGTGTCAATTCTGCATAAAAATTGGAAGAAGAAATGCATTTTTAAAACATTGTGCCTTTCCATTTAGGAATGTGGAATATATACCCATTTTTCCTGTTCTTTTATAAATATCAGCAAAGGGACTCATCTATGAAAAGTAATATATGGCAATAATGATAAATACTAAACTTTGATTTATCAAAAAAGTTTATTTATTGGGATGATGGAAGAAGAGAGGGTGTAATGCTGTAAAATAGCAGGGTCTGCATCTAATACAATAGAAATCCGATAGATAATGTCTAAACATGGTAAATCAGAAATAGTGTAAAGGTACAATAAAAATATAAGTAAATATCAGAAGAATCAATTCAAAGTGTTTAAAGTATCTATCTCTGGAGAATGGGATGGAGAGATGGGGCAGAAGACTGTTACTTTTTCTTATAATTCATTATTACTCTTTGATTTAAGAAAAGTGATATATATAATAAAAATTAAATATGTAGGCAGCTTTTTGAGAGCTAATAATAATATATTCATCTAATTACATTTTCCATTGGATCAAATATCTTGATGCGCAATATTCAAAACTATCTTTGAATTCTTGAGATATACCTTACTTGGTGTGATGATTCTCCAAATTTGCCATTCTTTCCTGTCTTTACAAAATGAATTGGGTAGTTTCCCCTTTTTTATATATTTTATAAGAAATTATCACATGTCACAAGGATCATCTGTACCTTGAAAATTTGGGAGAGATCTATTTCTTTGTCCCTTTGCTTAATTAGCACACTGCCCCTTTTCCTTGAGTCTCACATAGGAAGGAATTCTCCTGACCCATGTAATCCCAATGTGAAAGTGTATTTCAAACTGTGTTATAATTACTTGTTTTCTTTTCTCTTTTGTTGGCCAGTTTTTAAACTCCATGGAGGCAGGCATCATATCTGTCTTGTTCACTACTATAATGTCATAACCAGTACATAGACTCGCATGTAGTAGATACTCAGGTAATATTGGTTGAATTAATGATCAACAGTTTTTCCTTCTAAGAATGTCTTGGTTTTTCCTTCAGAGCCAAGCATGCAATACATTATAAGCACTTTTTTGATGCTTGAAAGTGAAATGTCTCTTCTGATTTTTAAGGGATGAATTTTGATGTTCATACAGCTATTAATTACATAATTATTTTCAATTACTTTTTTGCCTACTTGATCTGTCAGAGACTGAAAGGTATTTCTTACTATATACATTAAAATATTTTTATACATTTAAATGCTGGATGTTCTTCACAAGATTGTTTATAGTGGTGATGTCCTCATTTTTTTCTTTTTTTTATCCTTTGTAAAACTAACTTCTCCGTCATTTGATGTTCCTTGTCTTAAATTCACCTTTCCCTATAATCTCCCCATAAGTTATTTCATTAGCACACTACGGGAAAGTGTGGAAAAGCTCCCCCAGAGCACAATAAGCCTCTTGGTTTTCTTGTTTCCTCTCCTAGCATCTGTCACTTTATCCATAAAATGCAGCGTGAGGTTTCACATCCCAGTTCAGCCATGGCCATGTTGCATCACTGATAGCTCTGCTTTCCAAAATGAATATACATCTAATGATGTCACTGTGGGGCCAGGAAAGAGAAATGGCTCTAGCCAGCTCAAAAGTAGGGCCCAAGAAGGAGAACTGCAATCTGGACTGGAGAGACGCATCCTTCTCTGGTTGGTGACTCTCGAACTGGATTTGTTTAAGAGTACACAGCAGGGGTGGGCATGAAAGGAGCTTTTACAGCCAGAAGCTGTTAGTAAGCTGTGTTAAAACACAGGTCAAATACCTTGTCTCCTTGACTGTTAAAAATATTTGAGATCATCCATTTCTCACTATATTGTTTCAATTTCAAAGCATGCATTGCCTGTCATTCATTGTATTTCAATCCAGCCTCCCGTTCAGTGCAGTGATCTTCTCAGAGGAGACATATCATTGATCCCTATCCTTTGATCCCTGAAGTGTCATGACTTTGCATGTTTTATGTGTTGTTTGCATGTTTTATGTGTCATTGGGAACTTCATTCTCTTTCACCTTCCCATTGAATCATGCTTAGATACCTGAACATAAATACAACTCAGGAGTCTCAAATTTTAGGGTTTAATGCAAGTGCTCTGTTCCTACTTTGATTTCCCACAAATTGTTTGAAAAGAGCCTTTCTATTTCAGGTGGAATTTTGTACTTTTTGCAATCAGTGTCTCTCTGAGAAATTGCTCTCTCTTTTTTTTTTCTCATGGGCAGGCACTGGGAATTGAACCTAGGTCTCCAGCATGGCAGGCGAGAACTCTGCCTGCTGAGCCACCGCAGCCCACCCGAAATTGCCCATTTTTATTGCAGATTTCTTCATTACTAAGGGTTGTGCCAAATGTGGGAGTCAACTCCTTAGGAAGGAGAGACCTTTGGGTTTTATGCACCAGAAAGATTTGTTATACTTACCTTTGTTAGCACTGAAGTCTTTGATGTTACGTCTGAGGATCTCCTTATTTAGGGGATATCACGTGCTGTTCCTGTACCTATTGGCCTTTGGAAGACAAGAGTTGGCGCAGTCGGATCACACTCCCTTACAATGCCCTGCCTGAATAGTCATTTGTGTTTGGCCTCTGCTTTCAGTTTGATTGTCTCACAATAGTTTGGTCAGAGCCTCAAATATAGTATATAATATGATCCATAAGTATTCTTACTGGATTATATTAAACAGTGTAGTGGTGGTAGTGGTGATGGGAGAGTGATGCTAACAGCTACCATTTCCAGAAAGCTTACAGTATGCCAGGCAATTGTAAGTGCTTTATGTGCGTTAAGTCATTTAATCCTCCCAAGCATTCTATAAGTGTTATGAACTCTATTTTACAGAAGAGGGAACTGAGGCAGCGAGTTGAAGCCCATGGTCACACACATAGTTCATGATAGAGCAGGGATTTGGACACAAAGCTGTTTCCTAACCACAATGTCATGCTGTCTCTGTAAATCATTAATCTGTGGCATCCCTCTGTATGTTTAAACTTATAGGTAAGTTTGAGAATATAATTATAAAAGTAGGATCAAGAATTAGCTGAAAAGACTGCTTAACAAGTACAGGTTTTATAACTGAATGGGAGAAGTCACCAAAATATTAACATTTGTGAAAGGCTAAAGTCTTATGTTATTTTCTACTACAACCATAGACTCTCTCTCTTGCTTTCACTTTTTGTAAATACCTTTGCAGTTTGGATTGGGCTTGAAAGAACATGTTTTTAAACCTCAAAATTAATAGTACCAACATTGAGAGTACTAAGTATACAGACAGTCCCTTGAAGTGGAACCAAGAAAAAGAACTAGCAGAAACATAATGGAATTGATCAGGTCTAATCAAAGACAACTGTAGAACATTTCAATATTAAATTCTGGGAGTACTTTCTTAAAAGTCATAAAAGCTATGTCTATTCTTCAGTGAAAATTTCAGTCTGAGACCCAGAGTTTCAAGCACGGTTATCCTCCATTTGAGTGGTTCCTTTCGGGCCAGCCAGGGCATCTTAATTAGGTATGAAGTGGCCCTTTTGGAGCAAAGTTTGGGTGAATGTGAGGTGAAAAGAAGATATAGAGATTATCATGCACTCCCAGTGCTGGCAGCAGCCACTCTTCACGTCGTGAACAGGCGCTAGGCTTTTCGGCTGCACCAGTGTGAACAAATAGTGGCCCACTGGCGGCATTAGCTTGATGGTGAAGATTCTTGATGAGTTTTCGGAGATCATGTGGAACTCTAAAAATGATATGTAGTGCTCACTTTCTGGAGTTCTATTCCTAGAATAGCGGTTCTTTGAAATCCTCATTTAAATGAGCTTCATGATTTGTGGAAGGTGAGAATGCTCACACCTGCTTTGCAAATTGATAAGCCAAGCCCTACGTTCACAACAGGTGGTTTGCTTGAATTCAGGTCGTGAGTCACAGCGGGTCTATCAATAGAATACAGCTGTTCTGTCACCCGCCACGTCTCTGCTCTCCCTTTTCCTGTTCGTCTAGTTGGGAGAAAAGTTTAGTAGTACGAGAGGGTTACGGGTTTTATCAGCGTGGGGGCACTGCGTTTCTCTATGTGTGTGTGCGTGTGTCTACACACTGATGTGTTTTGTGTGCATTTGTGTTTTGGCCTGTGTCTTCTGAAATATTTTAGCAGGAAGTGGTATCTTCTTCCCACCTCCCAGATGGTGGCTCTGATTTTATTTCTTTTGGAAATTGCTCACAAATCAAGAGGCTTCATTTGCCAGTTGACAGATTCTAACAGCAGCTGGTAGGTGATACCCTCCACCGCCCTTCCCACCCTCTTCCCTGCCTGCTCATCAGCAGCAAGTGCAGATAAGCTATGCAGAGCTTAGGTAGGTGAAGGAGGTCAGAGCAATAGGAAAGCTTGCCTGTTACTGAAAAGATTCAGTGCATAGCTCAATTGAATTGTATTTTTCTGCTCAGGTGAAAGAAATTTGCCCATCTTTCTTTGACTTTTTTTTTTTTGATCGGTTTCTTTTCGACAGAATTGTGGCATTGCCCACTTTCTATGGAGCTTCTAGGAAAAAAAAAGTTGGAAATAGAATCTACTTCTAGAATATTGAACTCTCAACCATCAAAAAGTGATGAAGCTCCTGTATGCAAATCATTTTGAACTGTCCTTGACTGACAAGTTGTACTGAGACAAACGTGGCCAAGATTTACCTTAATTTGTTGGAAAGTAAAAGATGTATAGAGGCTGTGCCAGTTTGGGTCTCTTGTGGACCCCAGAAAAGCCATGCCCTTTAATCCTCATTCAGTATTGCTGGATGGAATCTTCTTGATTGTTTCCATGGAGATGTGACCCACCCAACTGTGGGTGATAACTTTTGATTAGGTGGTTTCCATGGAGATGTGTCTCCACCCATTCAAGGTGGGGTTGCCTACTGGAGCCCTGTATTAGTTAGGGTTCTCTAGAGAAACAGAATCAACAGGGAACACTTGCAAATATAAAATTTATAAAAGTGTCTCACGTGACCGCAGGAACACAGAGTCCAAAATCCACAGGGCAGCCTGCGAAGCCAACGACTCTGATGGAGGGTCTGGATGAACTCCACAGGAGAGGCTCACCAGCCGAAGCAGGAATGAAATCTGTCTCCTCTGAGTTCTCCTTAAAAGGCTTCCCATGATTAGATTTAGCATCACTAATTGCAGAAGACACTCCCCTTTGGCTGATTACAAATGGAATCAGCTGTGGATGCAGCTGATGTGCTCATGACCTAATCCTATGAAATGTCCTCATTGCAACAGGCAGGCTAGCGCTTGCCCAATCAGATAAACAGGTACCACAACTTGGCCAAGTTGACACGTGTCCCTAACCATGACAAGCCCTTTAAGAGGGAACCATTTTGGAAGAGGCTTTAGAGCTCACGCAGCCAGAGACTTCTGGAGATGAAAAAGGGAAGTGTCCCCAGGGGAGCTTCACGAAATAAGAAACCTGGAGAGAAAACTAGCAGACATTGCCATATGCCCTTCCAGCTGAGAGAGAAACTGCCAACTTCATTGGCCTTTCTTGAGTGAAGATAACCTCTTGTTGGTGCCTTAATTTGGACATTTTCATAGCCTTGCCTTAATTCCATGGCCTTAGAACTTGCAACTTAAAGAATTCCCCCTTTTAAAAGCCCTTCTGTTTCTGGTATATCGCATTCTGGCAGCTAGCAAACTAGAACAGAGTCCATCCCCAGACCAGTCCAAATACTGTGTATTGTATGCTCAAAATATCAGTTCTTACTCTCACATTCTCTGTCACACAATTACAATTGTACTACCTGCTTCATTTCCTTACCAGGAGCAAAACTTAGATCTGTCTGCAAGGTAGTTACTGGAGTTTTCATTTGCTATTTGTTAATGAGATTCAAAGGTGGCTTTAACCTTTCTCTCAACTAGCAAATAGAGTGCATTATCATTGATTGAAGCCAAGCATAGATGAAATAAAATGAATTTTCAAGACAGTGGCTTTTTGAATCAAAAAAATGAAAAGCTGCAAAGAAAAGAAATCAGGGCCATGGCTTATCTGTTGCATTTAGAAACACCATCATAATTTCAAGTTGAAGAATATCTTCTCTGGAACAAGAGGCGCTTAGGTGACTTTGGGCATGTTAACTCCTCTGTGCCTCAGTTTCCTTACCTATAAAATGGGAAATAATTGTACCTGCCTTATAGTATCATGAGGATTACTTGATATATTTGTAGAGCACATATGCTATGTAGAACAGATTTTCTTGAACTATTGTAATGAATTAAAATTTTGAATGTTGCTTTAAAAACTCTTTGAAAATATATGCAATGTGTTCGAGAGTAAAAGCCACAATGCACAAGTAGAAACAGATTAGCTATACTAAAATAACTATCTACAAAACTGATTCTCGTTTGGTTGAGTTCAGAGAAAGAGACTTGCCAATCTGGATTTCCAGTGCATCAAACTGTATTAATTTGGAGGTCTATTCATAGTCAGGCACAAACGCTATAGTTAGAAAAAGCACTGTGGAGAGATTCAGAATGAAGAGATTGTTCACGGTATATTTTAAAGGTGGTCAAAAAAGTTCAACTTCATTTGAAAGTCAAATAGATGAGTAACCATGAACAGGTAGTTGAACTCTTGGGCGTCTTTTCACTTCTATTAATCACGGAAACGAAACTGCAAAGGTGGGTCTGGAGGTGAGAATGATAGTGATTTAGGGCTAAAAGTAACTTAAGCATCTTACATGCTGCATGCACAGCTCTCGAGAAAACAGTGAACCCTAAATGACGTGAATAGGTGTTGACGAGGGACCTACGTCGTGACTCACTACCAAACTCACCTCCCTGGGTAAAGGGGAAAGTCTTGATGAAGAGGTGACTTCTTCTTGAGGGATCTTTGGCACCCAGCGGCCGAGCCTTGAATTGGAGGTAAGTGTGGGTAAGAGTGTCTCCGTGCGTCAGAGTTTGACCCAAGGAAGAAGGATTTAGATTTGTCCGGAACCGAGACATGTTGGGCCACGAGGAAGGGCCTGCACAGAAAGGAGGGGCTTCGTCTGAGCCCTAAAAGCGAGAGACCGCAGATGCTAAAGTCTAAAAAGGCAGCAGCGCGATTTTCGAACTCTAAAGAATGGAGGGGAATTGAAGAGAGCAGAACAGCAGGCTGACTGCTTTGACAGTGGCTGGACAGATTAGGAGGGTCTTTGGCGGCTTAGGTGAGTAAAAGGGGAACGATGGAGGCAAATGACCCAGCAAGCGGAACGAAAAGCTGGTGTGGAAAGTGGAAGGAGAGCCAGGTCACAAAAGAAAAATAATAAAGGCTGAAATGCAGAGGGCGAACCTTGGCATTATTGCTAGCACTGGACAGCTTAAAATTCAGAATTCCTTAGAAAAGTAGGATGCTGTGAAGATAAATTTTGTCTTTTTCTTCACTAAAGGAAAACCACTGAATGTTTCTGGATTTTAGTTCTTTTCTCTATAAGAATTAAACTACCATACCTTCCTAAAGGTCTGTTCTTTTATGACATTTTAAAAAATCAAGGATCATTTACTTAAAAATTTCTCCAAGGAGTGACAATTTTGAAAGTATTTTTTGTAATATCCCTCAGCTTAGGATGGATCTGTTCACACAATACCCAGAAAATTCTTATCTGAGTTTATATATATAGTGCTTCAGTTTATAATATAAAATGAGTCCACATAGGGAAATGATTCTGAATTATGACAATGATCTTTTTAGCTTTAAATGCCTGATTAATTTTGCAAGCAAAACTGTCATTCATAGAGTTGGACATTTTTATTAAGCATAATATTGATAGATTGGCAAACTCGTAAGCTTAGTAAAAATAACATTAAGGTAAATTTGACAATTTTTTAAAAACGTATTTAATGAGAGTGGGTGGTTGTTGGTTGTTTCAAGGATAAAGTATTTGGTAAGTGGACTATTTTTGTTTCAGCCCATTTATCTAATAAAGGTCTCATTACAGAGGATGAAAGGAATTTTTACCCCTAATTATTTCAGGTGTGCCTATCTGAATTGGTTCACTTTTTTTTTTTTTTTACATGGGCAGGCACCAGGAATCGAACCCAGGTCCTCTGGCATGGCAGGCAAGCGTTCTTGCCGCTGAGCCACCGTGGCCCACCCGAATTGGTTCACTTTAATTCTGTAGTTTTAGAAATATGCCAACCATTAAATGTAAACCTAATACCAGATAATAAACTGCAGTATCAGCAATCTTCAAAATACATTTAATGAAATTAAAGATGTCTCTGATTTTTGGTAAGCATAACAGACTTAAGGGAAAATATGTTTTTCTGTAATAATTTCATAAAAGTTTAATTCAGAAAAACATATAGAAGATGTGGTAGTTAGACTCAGGTGTCAACTTGGCCAGGTGAAGGCACCTAGTTCTGTTGCTGTGGACATGAGCCAATGGTACGTGAACCTCATCAGTTGCTGATTTACATCTGCAGTCGGCTAGGAGGCGTGCCTGCTGCAATGAGTGATGTTTGATTTAATTGGCTGGTGCTTAAATGAGAGACTCAACGTAGCACAGCCCAAGCAGCTCAGCATACCTCATCTCAGCACTCGCAGCTCAGCCCAGGCCTTTGGAGATGCAGAAAGGAATCACCCCAGGGAAAGTTGTTGGAACCCAGAGGCCTGGAGAGAAGGCCAGCAGAGACCATCCTGTGCCTTCCCATGTATGAAAGAACCTCAGTTGAAAGTTGGTTCTTCAGAGGAAAGGCAGCTAACGAAATAAATCCCCTTTTATTAAAAGCCAATCTGTCTTTGGTGTGTTGCGTTCTGGCAGCTAGCAAACTAGAACAGAAGACTAAACATTAACTTTATTTTAAAATATTAAGGCAAAAATACATGTCAAAAACCATAGGGGGTATTGCATGCATTTTTAAATATCAAAGATAAAAATATAGCTTTGGATTATGTTATAATGAAATAAACTGAATATTTTCCTCCTTGGGTCAAAAGTGAAAATAAAATATCTGGCAACATGACAAATAAATATACTAAGTATAAATCTCAATTATTAAACCATGGATGTTCCCACTTTCTCCCACCCCCACCACCTCTGAAATATACAAAGCATAGAAATTGGCATAGCACACCTCACGTTTTATTTTCAAAACAAGGGATTGTGCTGGAAGAAATTTATCAATCTTGAATCAACTGAATCATTTGACAGTAACAAGTTCATTGGCCAATATGAAGAAAGAGTATGGGATAGATTGAGCAGAGGGAAGAGGAGAGAATAAGTTAGTACTATATAGAAGAATGAAAGAAGTGGTAGACATTTTATAATTTACTAATATCTAATTTTAAAGACTCTCCTTACACCATACACAAAAACTGATTCTAAATAGATGTAAACATAAAGAGTAGCTCTTTAGTAGAAGCTAAAACTATAAAATTCTTAGAAAAAAACTTAAGGAGTAAATCTTCATGACCTAGGGTTAAGCAAAGCCTTCTTAAATGTGACACTAAAAGCACAAGTGATAAAAGAAAAATTGAAACGACAACCTAAAGAATGGGAGAATATATTTGCAAATCATATATTTGATAAGGGACTTGCTACCACACTATATAAAGAACTACTATAACTCAATAATAAAAGACAATAACCCAGTTCAAAAATGGGCAAATGACTTAAATATCTTCGAAGAAGACCTACAAATGGCCAATAAGAAAATGGAAAGATGTTCAACATCATAGTATCAGGGAAATGTAAATTAAAGCTACAGTGAGAGAACACTTCACACTTACTAGGATGACTATAACAAAAAGACATCTAATAACACAGGCTGGCAGGGGTGTGGGGAAAATGGAGCATTCCTACACTGCTGGTGGGAATGTAAGATGGCACTGCCTATTTGGAAAGCAGTCTAGCTGTTCCTCAAAAGGTTAGACACAGAGTTACCATCTGACCCACTGTCTGGCTTGGAGCTCTGCACTCCAGAAAAACATGTTCTTAATGGAATCCTGTCCTGTGGGAGTGAACCCGTCTAAGCAGGACGTTCCTTTAGTTGAGGTGTGGCCTAACTGAATGAGGAGGGCTCTTAATACTATTGCTGGAGTCCTCTATAAGCAGAATGAAATTCAGACAGAGAAAACCCACGGACAGCTTGGTCAATATGAACAAAATGCTGTGGGGTCCCAGAGAGTCACAGTATATAGGGCCATGGGATTCCTATAGAATCACAAAATTTTTAATCCGGGAGGGCCCTCAAGATCCGTTTGCTGCTATTCGGTGTTCTAGGTGTGTGTTTGGTAAGGAGGACAGCATCAGCAGTGTGAGGATGCAAAGATATTTCATCTAATTTATGTCATAAATTAGTAAAGTAATAAAGATTGAACTACCTAATGAAGATAGAAGACATATTGAAAAGCAGTATATACTTATTTTTTTTTCAATGAATTTGGCAGCAACATTTATTGTAGGGATTCAGAGCAGAGAGAGAAGTAGCATTTCTTGGCCAAGATTACATAATTGTGTATTGACAGAGACAGCTCTAGAATGGCAGTCTATTATTTCTACCTATAATACACTTTACCCTTCCTTGCAATATAAATCAGAATACTTGTGGGTGCAGGCGGCAGGAGCCCATTCAAAGGGCACACACACACACACACACACACACAATCAAGTTTATTGGCCTGCATAAGGGAAAGTCTAGTGAGTTGTGCAGGATTGTGTTGGCTGCAGGAATGACTGGTTCCAGTTTACAATGGGTGTTAGTATCAGAAATCCACAACTCCTGGTTCTGTTTTCCTCTGTGTTGGCTTCTTAGGCAGGCTTTCGCCTAGATGATATCGGATACAGATTTCCATCTTACCACTGTATCAACCCCAGCTGCAGGGATAGAGGAGCGCTTTCTCAGTATTTCCCACAAAATCCTGAGACTGGCTATTTTTTTGCCAGACTTGAGTCGTTTGCCTACAGTAAAGGAATATGGCATCAGCCTCACCCAACCTCATAGACTGAGAATTGTAGAAGAATGGTTTCCTAAAAGAAATCAGGAGGTCATTACCAAAAGAGAGAGAAAGAGGCTAGAAGGTCAAAACTAACATCTACTCTAATGCATCCATGTGACTTGGGACATTTTTGCAAGGGAGTTAAATAATAACCTAACTCTTTATATTTTTACCCATATAGCAATTTCAGATGCTCTTTATTCCCTTGCGTTAATCCAAATTTATATCTGATATCGTTTTCCTTCTGCTTGAGTGACTTCCTTGAGCAGTTCTCTGTTGGTAATAAATTCTTTCTAGTTTTACATGTCTGAAAAATTATTTTGCCTACATTTTTGAAAGATATTTTCTCTGGGTATAGAAGTCTAGGTTGACAGTTTTTTCTTTTAGTACTTTTTAGAAATATTGTTTCACTCCAAGATTTCACAATGAGAAATCTGCTGTGATCATTTTTTATGTTCCTCTGTACCTAAAGCCTTTTTTCTCTACTTTAAAAAATATATATTTTTTAATTGATAGATCTTCACACACATACATTTCATACATGGTGTACAATCAATGGCTTACAATATCATCACATGGTTGTGTATTTGTCACCATGATCATTTCTTAGAATATTTGCATCAGTCCTCTCTGATTACTTTTAACTGGTTTTCAATAGTTCAATTATGATGTGCCAGGTGTTTAGTTTTCTGTTTTTTTTTTCATCATTTTTCTTGTTCTTAGAGTATGTTGCAATTTTTAAATTGGTAAGTTTATAATGTTCATCAAATTTGGAAAACAATTTCAACCGCATATTTTTCTGCCTCCCTCCTTCCCTTGGGGTCTCCAATTGTACTCAGCGGGTTGAAATTTCCCCACCACTCACTATTGCTCTATTCATGTTTTTATTTTTATTTTTATTTTTTTACATGGGCAGGCACCGGGAATTGAACCCGGGTCTCTGGCAGGCGAGAACTCTGCCTGCTGAGCCACCGTGGCCTGCCTTGCTCTATTCATGTTTTATTCAATGATTACTTTTCTCTGTGTTTCATTTTAGATAGTTTTACTGCTATAATTTCAAATTCACTACTCTTTTCCTCTGCATAGCCCAATCTGCCATTAATTCCAATCATTGCATTTTTCATCTCAGACATTGTAGTTTTCATCACCATAATTTTGTGTATTTTTGTGTATTCCATATCTCTACTTATCATGCTAAACCTTTCTTCTAGCTCCTTGGATATTTGGAATACAGTTATAAGAAAGGTTTTAAGGTCCTTACCTACTCATTCTATCATCTGTGTAATTTCTGGTTCTATTTTGTCTTGATTGACTTTATTTCTCTTGATGGGTGATGTTTTCCTGCTTCTCTGTTTATCTTGTCATTTTTTAATTGGATGCCTCATATTGTGAATTTTACTTTCTTGATTACTGGATATTTTTTAAATTAATTTATTTTTTATTCAACATATAAATGCAAACATTCTTACCATATGATCGTGGTTTCTGGTTTTTTTTTATGTTTCTATAAATATTCGTGAGCTTTGTGGGTTTTTGGAGACAGGTTGATCGTTTCAGATCTTGATTTTAAGCTTTGTTAGGCAGGACGAGAGTAGTGTTTTGTCTAAGGCTAATTATTCCTCACTACTGAAGCAAAACCCTTCTCAATGTGAGGTTTTCCACTCTGGCTAGTTGGAAAAGTTATTGTTCTTGGCTTGGTATGAATTCCAGGTACCATTACTTCTAATCGTTTTCCATGGCCTTGGACAGTTTTTTTACATGCATGCACTTAATCAGTATTAAGCTCAAAACTGGAATGTTGCGGTTCTCTGGAGTTCTTGCTCTTGGTGCCTTTCCTCTTCAGTATTTTGCCCTGCAAGGTCTAGGGGTCCAGGAAGCCGGGGGACCTCTCCTCAAATCGGGGAGACCCACCAGGCTCTGGCAATGGCCTGGCAACTTCCTCCAGGTAATCAGCTTGGGCAATCATAGGGCTCTCCTCACTTATTTCTCACTTCTGGAGTTCCCGTTTTTGTTGCCCATTGCCCAAGATCTTGAGAACTGTAGTTCATGTCTAAGTTGTTAGTTGTTTCGTGTGGGAGGGTGAATTTCGATGCGAGGCAGAAGTCTCTATGTACACAATCGTTTTAAAGGCTGACCGTGGCTTCCCTTGGATTGTTTTTACATAAAAACTTTTGGAGATCACAATTTTTCTTCTTTCCAATCAAGTATTTCATTTTTTCTAGTATATCACTTAATAGGACCTCCAGTACAGTGTTTAAAAGAAGTGATGATGAAATCTGTCCTACAACTAATTGTTGCGATGTGCTTTGAAACTTATTGCTTTTTTGTATATATGTTATTTTTCACAAAAAAGGAAAAAGAGGGAAAAAATTGATGGAGATGAACGCATGTATTATTGCCTTGTATTGTTTCTAAGAAATACTAAAGTTTCATGATCAAGTGTGATGCTTGGTAGGTTTTCTTTTTTAGGCTGAGAAAGTTCCATTCCATTCCTAATTTGCTAAGAGGTTTTATTATGAATGGGCGTTGAAATTTATTGAGTGATTTCCTATACCTGTTGCAATGATTATATTTTTCATCTTTAACCTATTAATGGTTAATTACATTTCAGAGATTTTACTGATATTCAAACTTTGCATTTCTTCTGTAAATGCTTGTTATTGGCATATTTGTTTTGTAAACCAATAAATTTTGTTTGCTGCAGTTTACTTTAGGATATTTGAATCTAAGATCATAAGTAAGATTGATCTAATGTATAAATTGCCTTCCTTGATTTTATAGTAACCTCATAAAAT
The DNA here is from genome assembly GCA_004026745.1 of Myrmecophaga tridactyla. Taxonomy (NCBI): domain Eukaryota; kingdom Metazoa; phylum Chordata; class Mammalia; order Pilosa; family Myrmecophagidae; genus Myrmecophaga; species Myrmecophaga tridactyla. The sequence goes on along the minus strand of PVIY010013715.1, from coordinate 32,250 downwards.
GATTTGGGAAGTTGTTCCTTCTTGTGCAGCTTGTATTAAATAGCAGTTACGTTTTTGAGGTTTTATAGAAAGAGTTCTATAAAACTACCTGGATGTGATATGTCTCAGACTTTTTTCTCTTAAGATTTAAAAATTTCCACTTTATCTACACTTATATTCTTTGTCTCAGTCCTCTTAGAGGTTTATCTTTAGAAGAAGCAGTTTTTAAAATTAATACTGTTTTCTATTAATATTTTCAGTAATATCTGCTTTATCTTTAATATATCTGCTTTGTATTTTGCTTTGGTTTAAACTGTTGGTCTATAACATTTTAAATTGACCATGTATCATATTAATTTTTGTCTTTTTCTTGCTAATATATATATATTTAACTAATCCATGAATTCCTCTAAGTATCACTTTAACTATATCCACAAATGTATGACATGTGGCATGGCCATTATTTTTCAGATATAAATATTTTATCATTTCAATTAGGTTTCTCTCTGGCCCATCAATTATTTAGAAATGTAGTTCCTTATTTCCAAAAGTATTGCTATGATTTAAAAAAAAACTCTTTTGTTATTTATTTCTAACTGTATTGTAAGAATGTGGTTCCATTGTATTTTAGAGGCTTCCTCTGTGGCCTAAACCATAGCTGATTTTTAAAAATCTTCCACGTTTGGTTGAAATTACTTTGTATTCCCATCCCTCCTTCATGCTAGCGTGACCCCTCTTGTGTATTCTGTTTTGTGTGTTTGTAGAGTAAGCTCATCGTCAGCAGAGGTGCCTTGTAGCTTGGTGAGGAGGAGAAGCCTGTGGGCCTAGAGTCGTGCAGGTGTCCTTATGGAGTAATTGTGAGCTTGCTGCTCTTGGTTCTTCCAGATTTCACAGGTCCTCGACCAGGTTTTTATTAATTTCAGCCTATGGGATCTACAAACCCCACTGAGCTAACATCAAGTTTCTTTCTTACTTGACTTTATACTTAGCCTTTCAAACATATTTTATCCAGCATTTCTGAGCTTGTTGAAGAAGTGGTTCTGTGTGGCTTCAGAGTTCCACATAGCTGTAATCAAAAGATGACATAATTATTATAAAGGAATAAACTGAAGTTAAGTATTTTTCAATATCATACAATTGGAATTAAAACCCAAGCCTGACTTGCTTCTTTCAGGTCATTTGGCATTTATGTGGCATGGTCCAGATTTTTACATCCGTATGTTCATTTGTTATTGACACATTTACTAAATTCCCGATAGTGTATAAGACACCAAGGGGATAGACTAGAGAAGAAAGAATTAAGGCTGTGAATTCCTTGAAGATGTTAGGGAAACCACAACTACATAAACCTGTTTAGAAAATGTAGGTAAGATAAGAGAAGGTAATAAACTCTTAAGAATATAGATGTAACAAGGGTCAGTATTACCTGGGGCAACATTTCTAATTCAATGGTTCCAAGACTTGTTCAGGTGACTGAATGTCTGGAAATCGAGGTCTTCTTTTGTGGAATCCCATGACTTTTTTTTTTCTGGAGAATCGAACCCAAGTCTCCAGCATGGTGGGCAAGGATTTTACCACTGAGCTACCTTTACCCCTCCCCATCCCATGAAATTTTAGTACGTTTATTTTCATTGTAAACCAGGAACCATTTTACCAATGGAAAAAACATGACTATGTTATGGAAACCAATTAGCAGCTGCATACAGGAGTATACATATCCATGACCAAACAAGCTGAGGAAAGAAGCATGATTAGCTGTTTCCAAGTTTCTTTGTTGATATTCATTTGTTTTCCTATCTGCTCTGCTTGCCAGCATGTTTGTGATAGGCAACCAAGTTATGGAAACTTTATGAGAAAAACTGAACATTTAGAAAATTTCTTCACTAGTTTTTCTGAAAATAGAGAAAAGTTATTTATTATATGATTTTATCAAGGGCATCATTGCAGAGCTGCTGTTCTAATTTATACTTACAACTGCTGAATATCTGATGTACTGGCCATGTGACTTTTGTGGGAATGTGACTTACTTTTTCTAAAAAAGCCATCACTTAGCTAAGTGAGTATTTTCAGTCTCTTTCTCTTCAATTGTCAAAATGTAGTTGGATACATTTACTGTAGCTTGGTGCTGAGGAGACTTTGAAACTGCCCCTTAGAAATGATCTCTGTAGCTTGACTGGGCCCTACTGCAAGATAAAACAGTAACTTTGGAAATTGCCTGGAAAGCGATTTGTGGCATGGGATGGGAAGATGAGTGAATGAAGTGAACCAGCTCGAAATCCAGAAATTCACAACACCTGCGAATCGCAAGCTCTGTTCATCTTCTCTCTCAGCCTCGGTTACCCGTTTCAGGCTCTCCATTTTAGTATCCATGGCAATGGGATTAAAAAATCTTCATAGTCAGAGTATTTGTATACTAAAATGTTGACTCACATTTGTTTGTGAGCATTCATCACAGTGATAGAGAAACATTGGGAGTTGGAGACAAGAAAGCAAGAAACACCATTTTGCAGGAGCAGAAATCTCTGTCAAGTCACCTCAGTTCTCAGGAAAAAATACAGTGTTGGCCATTAATTTGTATGTAAGTGCCACCAAGTAGGAAAACAACACAAGATTTGTGTTTTATCAAGAAATTCCTTTGTTGGAGGTATACAAATCAAGGAGCAGAGCTTGAGGGAGTCAGGGAAGTTGGCAGTTGAGCGCTTGCTCTTGTCCAGGTGAGCTTTGCTGCAGTGATGAAACAGCTGTGAGACATGATCCTAAACCAAATGTTCTAAAAACATTCCTACTGTAAGGGAGTAAAATGCAGACAGTGATAAATGAAGGTCCAGTGAGTGTGAGTACAGTTATATGTCTGTTCAGAATACTACTTATAGTTCAGGCTTTTTGTGATCCCTGCATTCAGAACTAATCAACCTCCTCTACTATGCTTAGATGATGCCTCTTTAACTTGGAAGAGTTTGGCTGGTAGGGAAAGTTCAAAGAGTGGGGCTGGGCTAAAGCTTCAAAGAGGCAGGACTGGGCTAAAAGAGCAGGAGATGCAGGGCTGATCTTTAAGGTCGATAACCAGCTGCACAAATTCCTGTCCAGAGATGCAGAGAAAACTGGGGACTGATCCAAGCAAGCATTTTTGTCCATGGGGATTGTTTTAGTTTGTTAAAGCTGCTGGAATGCAATATACCAGAAATGGAACAGCTTTTAAAAAGGGAACTTATTAAATTGCAAGTTTATAGTTCTAAGGCCATGAAAATGTCCAAATCAAGGTACCAACAAGAGTTTACCTTCACTGAAGAATGGTTGATGCCTTAACACCTCTGTCAGCTGGGAAGGCACATGGCGACATCTGCTAGCTTTCTCTCCTAGCTTCTTCAGTGGCTTCCCCAGGGGTGTATTCTTTCATCTCCAAAGGTATCTGGCTGTGTGGGCTTTGTTGGCATTAAAGCTTTTTCCAAAATGGTTCCCTTTTAAAGGGCTCAAGTAAGCAACCCCACCTTGAATGGGTGGAGACACATCTCCGTGGAAACCACCTAATCAAAAGTTTCCACTCACAATTAGGTAGGTCACATCTCCATGGAAACAATAAAAAAAAGATCCCACCCAGCAATGTTGAATGAAGATTAAAGAACTTGGTTTTTCTGGGGTACACAAAGGTTTCACACCAGCACAGGCATGCATATAGGTGGCTGAGCATGGCAGCAGGAGGGTTCAGCTGGTGGCAGCATTATCTAACTTGTGCGTTGGGTAGGTTTTCCTTTAGTCAGTGACTGTTGGCACAGGAAATAGAGTCTGGTAAGCCGAGATAGGTGTCCGTCAAGAGAGAGGGAGTGGGCTAGGTTTCTAAGTATATCTAGAAACTCAGAATATAAATCAGAAAGCCAGAGAAGCTTTCCAGTTAGACCTAGTAGGGGTAAGACAGATGCTTCCGATTGGTGGGTTCTTTGGGCCTCAGACTTCTCCCCTACATTTGGAAGAGAAGACAAGTTCTAGACCCCATTGGCTTATAGATTTCCACTTACTCACCTCATGGATTGGCTAAGGCTAGAAATATTTGAGGCAGTAGGGGAGGTCCTCAGTGCCTTCAACCTCTATTTAAAAAACTATTGAGGTAGATTGAAATTCAATGAGCTGCACATATATAAAGTGTACAATTTGTTGATTTTTGACATATAATACCTGTTGTCTAGTTTGCTAGCTGCCAGAATGCAATATACCAGAAACGGAATGGCTTTTAACAAGGGGAATTTAATGAGTTGCTAGTCTACAGTTCTAAGGCCGAGAAAATCCCAATTACAACAAGTCTATAGAAATGTCCAGTCACAGGCATCCAGGAAAAGATACCTTGGTTCAAGAAGGCCGATGAAGTTCAGGGTCTCTCTCTCAAGTGAGAAGGCACATGGCGAACACAGTCAGGGTTTCCCTCTTGGCTGGAAGGGCACATGGCAGACACAGCGTCATCTGCTAGCTTTCTCTCCTGGCTTCCTGTTTCATGAAGCTCCCCGGAAGGCGTTTTCCTTCCTCATCACCAAAAGTCCCTGGCTGGTGGACTCTCTGATTCGTGATGCTGCAGCATTCTCTACTCTCTCTGAATCTCTTTCTCCAAAATGTTTCCTCTTTTATAGGACTCCAGTAAACCAATCAAGACCCACTCCAATGGGTGGAGACATGTCATCCCCTAATCCAGTTTAACAACCATTCTTGACTAAATCACATCAACCAGGGAGATGATCTCATTACAGTTTCAAATATACAGTATTGAATAGGGATTATTTTACCTTTAAGAAATGGGATTTATATCAAAACATGGCTTTTCTTAGGGGGCATACTTCCTTGCAAACCAGCACACCTGTGAAATCATCAGTACAATCAAGAAAGCAATCATTTAAACCACCCTAAGTTTCCTCATGTCCCTTTGTAATCCATCCCTTTCTCTAACCCCACCCCAGAAAACCACTGATTTCTCTTATTACATGTTCTTTTGTATTTTCTAGAATATTTTTTTAACGGAGTCATGTAATGTGTACTACTTTTGCCCAAAATTTTAAAATGATTTTGAGATTTATCAATGTTGTTGCAAGTATAAATAGTTCATCCCCATGATTGATGAGTAGTATTCCATTGTATTGATCTACCACAATTTGTTTATCCATTCATCTGTTGCTGGGCATCTGAGTTGCTTCTAGAGTTTGGTTATTACAAATAAAGCTGCCGTGAACATTTATGTATAAGTCTTTTTTTTTTTTGGACATATGTTTTTGTTTCTCTTGGATAAATATCTAGGATTGGAATGGTTGGGTTATATGGTAAATATATGTTTACATTTCAAAGAAATTTCCAGTTTTCAAAAGTGGTTTGACCATTTTGCCACCAGCAATGTGTGACGGTTCCAGGTGCTCTACTTCCTTGCTCTTCAGATGATCAGCTTTTACAAGTTTTAATGGCATATTGTCATGGTTTTAATTTGCATTATCATGATGATCATTGCTATTGAGAATCTTATCATTTGTTTATAGACCCTTTGTACATATTAGTTTGTTACTTGTCTGGAATTTTTATAGGGTTGTTTGTATTTTCTTCTTACTGAATTTTGAAAGGCCTTTGTGTGCTGGATACAAGTTCTTTGACATACGTGTCACACACATTTTCTCTCAGCCTATAGCTTGCCTTTTCTTTTTTTTCCTTCTTTTTTTGGGCATGGGCAGGCACCGAGAATCAAACCCAGGTTTCCGGCATGGCGGGCGAGAATTCCACCTGCTGAGCTACTGTCGCACCGCCCACCTTTTTGTTTTTAAATGATATTTTTTTAAAGAACCATATTTTAATTTTGGTGAAGTCTAATTTATCTTTTTTTTTTCTTTTTGAATCATGCTTTTTGTATACCCTGAGGTTGAGAAAAATTTTCTTTTAGAACTTTTTATAAAGTTTTACAAGTAGACTTATGATTAGTTTTGAGTAATATATGGTGTGAGAAAAGAGTAAATGCTAATTTTTTCCCACATGGATATCCATTTTGCTCCAGCATCATTAAAAATAATTTATTGTGCTAATATATATATAATGCAAAATTTCCCATTTTAACCACTTTAATGTATGCAATTCAGTGATATTAATTACATTCACCATAATATTGTGCTCCTAGCACCACTGTACATTACCAAAACTTTCCAACATCCCAAACAGATGCTCAGCCCATTAAGCAATTCCTCCCCATCCTTCCCCTCTCTTTTCCCCACAGCCCCTGGTAATCTATAATCTATAATCTACTTTCCATCTCAGGATTTTTCATGCATCGTTTTTGGGAAAGACTTTAATTTCTCCTTTGTAAAAAATAGTTTACCATATATATATATATATATGAATATTTCTGGATTCTCTATTTGGTTCAGTTTATTTATTAGTCTGCCTTTTTGCCAGTAGAAAATTGTCTTGATTAATGTAGCTATATAGTTCTTTTTAAACACTTTACTTAATTGTGAAATATAATATATATACAAAAAAATAAATTTCCAAGTACCTTTTAACAAGTAGTTATAGAATAGATTTTAAAGTTTGGTATGGGTTACAGTTCCATGATTTTTCGATTTTTCTTCTAGCTGCTCCAAGACACTGGAGACCAACAGAAATATCAATATTCAGCAGCCGTACTCATTTGTTAAATCCTATCATCTCTGTTATATTCGTCCTTCTCTTTAAATAACATATGTACATAAAAGCAATATATTTCATCATATGCTGCAACAATTAATTAAGAACAGATTTCAGAGTTTGGCATGGGTTACAATTCCATAATTTTAGGTTTTTATTTCTAGCTGGCCTAAAGTACTGGAGGCTAAAAGAAATATCAGTATAATGATTCAGCACTCATGCTTATTTATTAAACCCTACCTTCTCTGTATAACTCCACCATCACCTTTGATCTTTCTCCCACTCTTTAGGGGTATTTGTGCTATGCCCATTCTAACTTTTTCATGTTAGAAGGGGCTGTTGATAATATGGGATGGGGGGTGAAACTAGTTGATGTTCTGGAGAGGCTGGCCCCTCTGCATTTCAGGACTCATCTGGTCTAGGGACCCATCTGGAGGTTATAGGTTTCTAGAAAGTTACACTAGTGCATGGAAACTTTGTAGAATCTTATATAATGTCCTATGTGTTCTTTAGGATTGGCAGGAATGGGTTCGGTTGGGTTTGGCAAGCTATGATAGGGAGCAATGTCTAACTGAAACGTGTAAGAATGGCCTCCAAGGTAGCCTCTCAACTCTATTTGAACTGTCTCAGCCACTGATACCTTCTTCATTACACTTCTTTTCCCCCTTTTGGTCAGGATGGCGTTATTGATCCCATGGTGCCAGGGCTAGATTCATCTCTGGGAGTCATCTCCCATACCACCAGGGAAACTTTTGCCTCTGGATGTCATGTCTGAGTTAGGTGGTATGGCAATGATTTCACTTGCAGAGTTGGGCTTAGAGAGAGAGAGAGAGGCCACTTCTGAGCAACAAAAGAGGTCCTCCAGAAGTAACTCTTAGGCACGTCAATAGGTAGGCTAAGCTTCTCTGCTACATACTTAAGCTTCACAAGAGCAAGCCTCAAGATCAAGGGCTTGGCCTATTGATTTGGGTGTCCCTAATGTTTGACATATTATCTGGGCTTTTCCTGGCAGTATAGTTTAATAGTTCATATTTTTCCCCCATTCCTCAAGGGACTTTGCCAATACTTTTTGATTATCTGCTTAATATTCTCTGGGATGTATCCAGGCATTACATTAAGCTATACGGGAATAAATGCTCTCATTCTTATTCTTTAGCTATATAGTTTTTAACCACTTTTTCCTATAACATGACCATATACAATGGTGAATTTCTCTCCAAACACTGGTGTAGCTGTTTCCCACATTTTTGTTGTATTTTCATTATCATTCAGTTTGAAAATTTTTCTGATTTCCTTGTGATTTATCTTCTACGCATGAGTTGTTTAAAAGTGTGGTGTTCATTTATATGTATTTGAGATCATTTAAGGGCATTTTGTTATAGTTTTGTAATTTAATTTAATTCTGCTGTAGTCAGAGAATATGCTTTGTATGAATTCATTATCTTGAAATATATTGAGAAATTTTTATGATCCTCTTGAAAAGGATAAATACTCTGCAGTTGTTCGGTATAGAATTCTATAAATGTTAAATAGATGAATGTAGTTGGCAGTGCTGTTCAAATCTATATGAATTTCTTAGTTGCTCTATCAGTTAGTGAGGAGGGTGTTAGAATCTCAATACTTGATTAATTGACCACCTTACCATTATAAAATATCCTTCTTATCTCTAATACTGTTTATCTTGAAGTCTACTTTGTCTGATATTAATATTGCTGAACCATCTTCCTTATGTTTACCATTTACATGAAATATCTGTTTTTGGTCCTTTTACTTTCAGCCTATGTCTTTATATTTAAAGTATGTAATTAGACCTTGCTTTTTTATTGTCTAGCATTCTCTTTTATTTCATTTTGTGCTTAATGTATTAACATTATTGGGTTTAGGTAGGTCATTTTGCTATTTGTTTTCTATTTTTTTGCATCTATTTTCATTCTTGTTGTTCTTGCTGCTTTCTTTAGGTGTTAATCTATTATTTTTTAGTATTTAATTTTATTGTTAATTAAACATTTAGTTATACCTATTTGTATTTTCTTTTTCCAGTGGTTACTCTATGGATTACACATGCATCCTTAGTTTATTACAGTCCATTTTAAAGTAGTATTGTACCACTTTTAAATGTTTGTACTTTGTATTATACCACAACACACCATTGCACAATGATTTGTATTTTGCAACAGGATAAATCATTTAACTCCCCTCTCCTTTGTGCTGTTATTTCATGTTATTTCTCCATATTTTATCAGCCTCACAGTACAATATAACTTTTCATCAGTCATCTTTTAGAAAAATTAAAGGAAGGAGACATTAATATTTTTGTATTTACTCACATATCAATGGTTGCAATTGCTCCTCATTCTTTCCCTTAGATCTGAGATTTGATTAGATGTCAGCTCCCCTTTATGTGAAGAGCTTCCTTTAACATTTCTTGAAATATGGGTCTGATGAGTTCTTCCTTACCATGTATATGAAAATGTATTTGTGTTCCTGTTTGAGTCAACAGTTTCTCTTGATACAGAATGACAGGTTGTCAGTTTTTTCTTTCAGCATTTAAACATGTCATGCCATCATATTCTGGTTTCCACTGTCTCTCAGATAACCCAGTTGTTATTTGTACTATGGTTTTCCAGTAAGGAATGTGTTTTACTTCTTCCTCCAACTTTCAAACATTTCTCTTCAACCTTGGTTTTCAGTTGATTATTGTGTACCTTGATGTTGAACTTTTGAACTAGTTGCTGAAGTTTTTGAATCTATGTGATGATTTTTTTTTCACCAAATTTGGGAGACGTCCAGACATTATTTTTCAAATACTCTTCTTCCCCATGTGTCCTGGTCTCTCCTTCTGGGATTCCAGGTACACGTATTTTAGACAGCTTGATATAGTATCATAGTTCACCAAAATTTTTTTCCTTCAATTTTTTAAAAATGTTTTTTGGATGGGATACTTTCTAGTTCTCAATTTTCACTGCCATCTCCATTCTGCTGAAAAATGCATCCAATGAGTTTGTTTTACTTCAGAGATTGTCTCTTAAAATACTTTCTAGTTCTCAATTTTCACTGCCATCTCCATTCTGCTGAAAAATGCATCCAATGAGTTTGTTTTACTTCAGAGATTGTCTCTTAAAATTTTAGAAAGCTTATTTCATTCTTTTATATTGTTTCTATTTCTCTACCTTGATTCCCCTTCTGTATATTCATCATGATCATTTTTTCTCCTTGGTTCTTTGATTATTTCTATAATTGTTGCTTTAAATTTGTCTAACAAATCCAACATCTCTGCCATCTTGGGACCAATTTCTGTTGAGTGCTCTTTTTCTTTATTATTGCTCACGTTTTTCTTGTTTCTTTGTATGTCTAGCAATTTTTGATTTTGTACTGGACATCACAGGTGAAATGTTGTAGAGGCATTGGAGTCTTTCACCTTTCTCTAAATTGAGTGTCTTTGTTGTAGCACACAATTATACTACCGACTGATTCCCTTTATTTTGTGGAGTGTCGGTTTTATGCTTTGTTAGGATGAACCTATTTCAGTTTTATTTTTAGTTTTATTCCTAAGTAGGCCCTACTAGAGTTTTAGTGGAAAGCCTGGGGTTGTTATGAGGCCCTCTAACTTGGCTAGACTAGGACTCCCTGAAGTGGGAAACAGCTGAAATGTCTGCTCAGCTATTTCAGCCCTTTAGCTGTTGGTTTTTATGGGCTCTTTGGAGCCTCACCCTTGTATTCATAGGTGAAGTTTCATCCAAAGAACTGAGTTAAATTTCTATGCAGTTTTGGGGGGTTCCTCTATGTGATTCCTTCCTTTCTGGGATGTCGACCCTATCCATTTTTACCTGCTCTGGCTTTCCTGAACTCCATGCTCTGACACCTCAAGTCAAAAAGACTTCTGATTTCTGCTTGAGAAATCAGAGTCCTAAGTGCCCTGTGCCACATAGACTCGAGAGAACTTTCAGTGCAAAAGCAGTGTAATCCTGTATCTCACCCAGTGAAATTACCTTCTTTCAAGAATTGGTTCCTCTTTAGTTTCTGCCTGCTTTTGGTCATTCTCCAGTGCCTTCAATAGTTGTAGGTTCTTAAAAACATATATCATTGCAGACTTATAATTGTTATTTGTAAGAGTGATAGTTCAAATCACTTACTCTTGCCATTATTGGATCCAGAATTCTCAATATTGTAACTTATTTGTTTCGTAGTTTAGTGTGTTATATGTTACTGAGATTAAAGATTTTTCTTTTTTTGTCTCACTTGTATTTAACTATTACAAGTGCAAGATCTTAGTTTATATACCAAATGAAATTGTCAAAACATTTCAAAAGAGGTTTAGAGTGACAAAACATCATGCACAAGAGAGCCAGCTGCTAAGCTTTCCGCTGCCACTAACTAGCTAGTTGACTATAGATAGGTCATTTAGTCTTGACCTCAGTTTCTACTCTGTAAAATGGGGGAATTGGGTCATATGAATGTTTTTTGGACATGTCAGGACTCCTCTTTTTTCCCAATATATTTTATGAAAATATAAATGACATTAAAGCGAAATAGCTTGTCTTGTAGAGGTTAGAGCCCAGCCTGCTCATTGTATTTGCCTGCACGGCCACTTCAGTAGGGCCACTGGTGATCCTTTGGAGAACCCTAAAATCCATAGAGGATTGTCTGAAAAAAAAAACCTGAGGCTAGATGATTTCTAAAAATATTTTACCCCAACCTGATTGAGTCCAAAAATGACTGAATTGTGCTTCTAAAACTGGCCATTTTGAGGAGGGTCTGATATGGGCAGTTGCTGCCTTTGATCTCTCCTGTGCTTTTTCACTTTAATTTCTTGCCCTTATTTCTCTCTGTATCTAGCACATGGGCAGATATTTGCTGTGGTTTGAGAAATCTGGTATCTAAGGGATCTCCTGAAATTGTAGCTAAAAGTATCACCCAGGTGCTGCACCAGTGAGCACAAACCAGCTCATCCATCTCCACTTTCCATCTATAAATTGTGAGCAATACTTGCCTCTACCTAATTGCTCCTTTGTGGGTGGAAACAGAATTAATAAGCTTGGAGCTGTACTGATCATTTATAAATTATTTCTCCATCTGTAAAATAGCAGCAGACAGTCTTAAGAAATCCTCTCCTTGCTTTATCAGTTGGTAGTTTTGTTGCTTAAAACAAGCAACCAAATGAGCAGGTGTTGAGAACTGCCCACTTCCAGATAGTGTTACCAACTCTTACAAAGCGCTCCACCTCCAGATCTGGGGAAAAGGATTGCAGGCTACAAAGCAGGCAAATCCAGCCTGCAGAATTAGTTTCATTTCTTCCTACCCCAGCCCTTTTTCTTTCCACTCTACCCCTCAAACAACTCCAGTGGTGAGTTTTTAATCTCAGACCTTATGAGAAAAGGCACAGTCTTTCCTTTGAATGAAAATGCCAGGCTGCATAAAAGGGTTTCCACATATGGTACTGCCATGACGGGGGATAGTAACAGGCAAGATTTTTTGAGTATAGAGTATATCGGGCATGTGTTACATGTCTTCCCATGATTTATCTCATTACATTTTCTCAACAACCTTAAAAACTAAATAATTTCAAAAGGAGAACGCTGAAATTCAGAGAGATTGAGCCATTTCTCTAGGTCACCAACCAGCAAATGGAAGTTCTCAGATTCCAATGCCGGCATCTTGACTTCCAGGTACTGCACTCTTAGCTACCCTGGCCTTGCCTGTGTCATCTGACAGGCAGTTTCTGTCACACTGGGTCCCACCTTCCTGTCTCTCAGATGTGGAAGGTGAAGATTGTATTTCTTCTGCCCCTTCTTAGTTACACTAGAAAAAGTTCATTAAAAATGAGAGAGAGGGACATTGAGCTCTCTGCAGTAGAGACGAGATATTGGTGGGTCCTTGTCAGATATCTCTCTCCGCCTGGCAAAGCTGTGACCTCCCTGCCAGCGCAAGCCCACGGAGGCACGTGTCAGTGTCGAGGTGACCATGCATCAGAAAGATTGTGGAAGAGTCTGACTTCTCTTCGGTGGTATGTGCTTGAATAATATCTAAGCTCTCTTTGCATTCTGTGATTGAGTGAAATGAATGATCTTTAAAATTCAAGATGTATCCTCATAATGGTAATCGTGCAACATTTTCTTCTGTCATACTATCAAGCTTATTGGGTAAAGGGGTGAAGATTTTAATAAAAATCTCCACTGTGCTGTTTAGTACTTAGCTCTGAAAGGGATTTGAACTTTAAATTTATAATGTGCTTCAGAAAATACCATATTATTTATTAAAATAAGTTCCCATTAAGATGAAACTTTGTGATTTTCAAAGATTTGATTTGAAAAGAATCCAGATCAGCTATTTGGTTGCTGCCATATATCATTAAAAGGCAAGTAACTGTGATCTTAAAAAATGATAAAATCCAAATTTGAATTTGAAAATATGCCATTTGGGGAAAGAGATTGGAAAATGATGTAGCAGAACCAGTGACTCAAAACACTGGAGATCTGGGTTTGATTCTGGCTTAATACAGCTCTGGGCAAATCACTTTACCCCTTTGGGCCTTGGTTTCACTTTGTGACAATGAGGAACTAGAATGAGGTGCTTGTGGAAATCCCTTCCATTTCCAACCTATAAAGTTTTGTTTTATGAGTGATAAACACAGTGGCTTCAATTTTGCTCAGGACCCAAGAAGTTTTTTTCCTTGAAAAGCCAGATGGTAGAGAGAGCATGATGGGGTAATTAAGAACAGTGGACTTTGGAGCAAGGAAACCTTGGTTTGAATCTTAATTCCATTATGTATGAACTGTTATGTATTGGCAAGTTGCTAACCTTAACTGTGCCTCAGATTCTTCAGCCATATAGTGGCGCTTAGAATTGCGCCTATTTCATTGAGTTATTATGGGGAGTAAATAAGTTAACCTATCTGAAGTTGGAGAATAGTTCCTGATACAGTTCTTAAGTATTGTATAAATGACTGCTTTTATTATTGTAATTGCACCACAGTTGGGTTCTATTCCTGCTCAATGTTTGTTAGGAGAGAATTTACATTTCCTTTTAAGATGGAGAATTCCCTGACACTTTGAGGGAGCGAGGCTTAGAATAGTGTATGCAGTTGTACTTATAATCCCATAAGTAGCAATCGGCCATTTAAACTGCAGTCTGCTTCTATGTGGGCTGACTGCCCTTCCCAAGTCCCCTCTTTTACCCATCACAGAAGAAGCAGCCTCCCAGCAGATTTCAAAGTGTCAGAGGCATGAGGAGACCCAAAGGGCGGGGATTCTCTGTTGGGACATTAGCAGAAGCATCACTGAGCCTTACTGGATTATTACTGGGAATTCTAGTCTGCTTTAACACAACTTTTTAGGTCCTACCACAGTACTCGACACAACCAATTTAATAAGTGAGTCGACAATGTCATGCTCTCCTGTTCTTGGACCAGCTGTTCCATAAAAGAGAGTAGGGAACAGGACGTTGATGCCTATTGACCATCAGGTTTGCAGTTATAGAATTTTGAGCTAGAAAAGACCTGAGAAGTGGCCCAGACCTTAGACATAGTCCACAAATGAGGCAAAGGGTAAGAGAAGTTAAGAGACTTGGCCACAGGAATTCTGCTACTTAATATGAGAAAATAGATGAAGACTTTGTTTGTTTCTCTATCTCTGGTTCTCCAGCATAATGATAAGGGGCTGCCTTGATTAAAAACTTGGTTCTACTTCTTGCTAGCATTGTGCTCTTCAGCCAGTTCTGTATTTCTTGCTGGCTTCATTTTCTTAGTTGGAAAGTGGAAAACGATTATAGGGGCTTTGTGTGAATTAAATAAGAGGGTATGGATAAAGTGCTTAAAATAGTTCCTGGGCCATAAAAAACACTCAGTAAGTGTTATTGTCACTAGTCTTCCAAAGAACCTCAGAAATGTCAACTCTTAACTAAGAGAATAAATGTTTTGGCCAAACTAGTGTTCAAAGTATTTTCTCTCACTTAAAATATCGCTTCTCATTTCTTCTTAGCTTCTCATTCAGAAGTGAGATTGAGGATCTATCTGTGAATCGATAACAGTCGTTTTCCCTGGAATCACTGTGTGACTTTTGGATTAAAGGTGGAAATAGTTTTCAGTTTTCTCTTTGCATCCAGCGAATATTTTCAGGATAGTCTGCCATGCGCTGGGCCGGGAAGGCTATAGAGATTGACAGTCAGGTCTGCCCCTTGCTCTCACAGGGTATACAGTTAGGGGAGGGATTGGTAGTTAGAAAGGTGATGCCACAATGACGTGGTAGGCTGTGACACAGGAGGAAACACTGCCAAACGACAGCACGTGGAAGGAGCCCCTAGCCCAGGTTTAAGTAGTCAGGGAAGGGCTTTCCGGAAGACATAATGTCTATGCCGAGACCTGAGTGATGAGGGAGGTTCTTGATTATGGGGTGGGGTTGGGGCCTACAGAAGAATCTTCCATGCACAGGGAGCAACGTGTGAGCTGCTCAGTCTGGGGGAGAACACTGGGTATTCACCAATTTATTCAACATTTAATAAGTATTTTTTAGGCAACTATGTATCAGGCATTGTTCCTCATAATGGGGTATACATCAGTGTTCTACTTTGCTAGCTGCCGGAATGCAACACACCAGAGACGGATTGGCTTTTAATAAAAGGGGATTTATTTCATTCGTTCTTCAGAGGAAAGGCAGCTAACTTTCATCTGAGGTTCTTTCTTATGTGGGAAGGCACAGGATGGTCTCTGCTGGCCTTCTCTCCAGGCCTCTGGGCTCCAACAACTCTCCCCGGGGTAATTCCTTTTCGCATCTCCAAAGGCCTGGGCTGAGCTGCAAGTGCTGAGATGAGGAATGCTGAGCTGCTTGGGCTGTGCTACGTTGAGTCTCTCATTTAAGCACCAGCCAATTAAATCAAACATCATTCATTGCAGCAGGCACGCCTCCTAGCCATCTGCAGATGTAATCAGTAACAGATGAGGTTCATGTACCATTGGCTCATGACCACAGCAACAGAACTAGGTGCCTTCACCTGGCCAAGCTGATACCTGAATCTAACTAACACAGTCAGTATACAAAACAATTGATACCTTTCTTCTCCTGGAGGTTATGTGGGAGAACTAAACATTAAAACGATAAGTGCTATGGAGAGAACTGCTTCAGGTAGAATGACCAGGGAAGTCTTTAGGATAAAATAGCAGTCAAAATAAGACGTGAATGATGAGAAGGGGCCAGCCAGACACAGATTTGGTGGGGGGAGGGTTCCAGGCAGAAGGAACGACAAACAAAGATCTCAAGTCAGGAACGAGTTCAGCGTGTTGGAGAAACGGAAAGATGAGAGCGCTGGTGTGCAGAGGGTATGGGGAGAGTGTTGTGATTAGTTCAATGGGTGTTGGAGTTGGACTGTTGATATAAAAAATGACATCAGAGGATTTCTAATAAAAACAAGTTGGGGAAGAACACAATATGGGTGTCTCTTTTCCCAAACTGGAAAACTTTTAGAAAATCCCAGTTGCAAATATCTCTTCTCTGAAGTGGGACTTGAGTCTGCATATTTTAATAAATTAATAAATATGAAGAATATATTTCATGTCATTGTTGAGTAGAAATGCATAAGGCAAAGTATGCTGTTAAATATCCTGTTCCCAGTTGTGAGGACGAGGAAGTAACTTAACAATTGGGCAAGGCTGCCTGGCTCACCAAGAATACTTATGTTGACTGTGAGTGTCCCAGTGGTTTCTCATGGGTTCTAGCCATTTATTTTTGATTACTTCCATGAATTTTCTTTTCCAACTTCATCCCTTTGTGCTTAAATTTATGTTTCTAAAGTGTTTTAAATTCTTTCTGTGCAGTAAAGCCTGCTTTAACTCCAGACTAACTGTTGATGTTCTCCTATTCCATTTTCCCCGATTGTCTACCTCAGTGTTGGATCATGAAGTCCATGCAAAGCACTCATCACTCTTGTTTGCTTCCAGTTGACAGCTTTGAAGATGATGAAGAACTGTCCACATCTTCTGACAATGACGAGGAGGTGACCAAACAGTTTGAGATTTCTATGTCCTGCTCCCAGAGTTTCCTTTCAGGAAAGGAAAAGCAGACAGGTTTGGAGCAGAAATCAAAATTCAGATGCTGGCTCTCTAACCACGAGAAGGATAGCACCAAGGGGTCTGCCTGTGAAGGTAATCTTTGCATCAAACCCTTCCTTTCTCTAGACCAGGGCTTGGGCAGCATTTAGAGTGCTTTTGAGCTATTTAATCACTGTACTTTGCATCTGAGGTCCAGAGAGGGATAAAACATGAGGCAGAACCCAATAGCTACAATAAGGCAAAGGGGGTCCCTTAAACCTTGCAAGGGAGCTATGACATAGGGGACTGGGAGAGAGCATGACTTAGAAGTGAGCAAGCCTTGACCCCTAAAGTGTAGGACCCCTTCCTTCCTTAAAGGCTCCTGCTTTGTCAATTTTGAACACTAAATGAATAGAACAGTATTCATCAACTTTTATAAACTCTTGCTCCTTTCTGATAAGTACAAAAATTTTACATACCTGTCACTGACATTGCAATTCTATGCCTTTTTCCCATCTAGAATCATGGACTCTATTTTCCGTTGTATGTATTACCATGGTATATAGTACCTCAGATTTTTTTTTACCCTTTCTTCTAATAGTTTGTATTATTAAAGCAATAGGTATTTTTATCTTTCTAATAAAAACATGTGCTACAATAATATTGAATAACCCCCTTTTTCACATGTCCCTACACTCTTACCCTCAGTCCCTTTAGTTTCTGACGCACCCCATCTGCTTGAGAATTACTGGGCAAAAGCAAGGCCTTATGTCACCGTCTGGTAACTTCATGCTATGTTCACTTGCAGGATGGGTTACCTTTCACAAAGGGGAGAGGAAGAGGCTGAGGACAGGGTAGGCACACACACACCAAACTGGAGAGGGGATGTAAAAGGAACACTGAAATATTTCTCAGTACTTTCCTTTTTGCCCAGAGCCCTGAAGAGTCACAGAAGTTCAGAACAGGGAAGGTTCTGTGACTTGTGTTTAGTAAAAAGGTAGAGAAAATTTTGCACCATGCCTTTTAGCAACCTGGTCTAAATGACCTGGATTCTCTAATCTTTTCCTTCTTTCCTTTTGGGCAAGTGGCCAGCTGGACCACAGGCAGCATATTTGTTGATCGTCCATGTTTTTCAACAATTAGGACTAGAAAGAGATAAAAGGGAGCACAAAAAACTGGAGACAATCAAAGAGAAATTTCTGATTTTTACAGTGACAACAGACCAGGCAGTAAAAGAACAAAGAAAGAAAGGTGGAATTAAAAAGAATCATATTTTTTTTTTAGCAGGACTATAATACTTTCCATCATGTAGTTCCACTTATTGACATAGACTGATATAACATATTTTATTGCTCTTCTTTTTAGCTCAAAGCAAGCCAGTAAATGCATGCCTTATGTAACCAAACCACAGTATCAGTCTGGCTGACCTCCTGTCATTTCCTCCATCCCTCTCCCACTTTTCTCTTGCTCTGGTGTTACCTCACAGCATTCCTCTTTCTCCATTGAGAGGGCAAATGTTAGCTAATGAAAGTTCATAGCAGTTGATTCCCTGAGAGTTGCTTGTTTAATTCTAAAGCTAATGGCCCCATTTCCCAGAAGCCCAAGTGTCTGGTTTCTGATTTGCTCAAACAGGTGATGTACTGAGAGTTCTGACAACCACTCTAATCCTTGCCCTTCCTGGAATTAGCAGCCATTTATCTCTTATTCATAACTGGTGATTCTGAATGTTTAGACAGATGATGATAGAGACGGTAAAATTTTCTGTACTGGAGGGAGAAAAAAGGTCTACTACGTTGAATGAATTATCCATACATTTTGAAGAAAACCTATGGGATTACCATAGGAATAGCTGTATTTCAAAGTTAAGTTATCAAATGCCGTAGAAAGGGACATGCAGTTTTTATTTCATCATTTTTCCCCTGTATTATTTCTTTCTGTTCATTTTTATATCAGTGTATGCATTTCAGCAATAAAGATTAATGAAAAGATTAAGCATGCACCCGAGAGGGTTTTTTGCATGTGCCTTTTCTTTGTTAATCTGCCTATTTAGCTATTTTTCACTGTAGTTTAAACGTATTCTTTTAAGATCACATTTAATCGTTGACAATTCCTCTTCTTTAAAAAGGTGTTTATAAGTGTTGGGTCAGTGAAATTAAGGGTCTCAAATCCAAGGACAATTGGAGCTATGAACGAACTCTTGGCAGATTGTGTTATAGTTCATCTTAAGTGAGATCCTTCATTCTAGATTCAGAAGTGAGAACATTAGAACTAAGGCAATGCTTTTTTCACATTCTATCAAGTTTTTTTTTTTGTCTCATGTATCAGCTTTACTGTTCTTGCACGTCAATTGTCTTTACATTCCAAATAATGTCAAAGAGGGCTTGGATCAAAGGCTGTACACGGAATTTTTAGAGATGAAAGCTTGGGCGTGATAGTCTACTTATCAGGTCTTTTTTTAAAAAAGCAATAATGTTATTTTTGTTTGTGGAATAGTTAGGATACTTCATAAAAGCTTGACATCACCTTCTTAGCATCATCGAAAACAGCGTAATTTTCCCCCAAATCTGTGCTGTTTGGTTTGGGATGGTCAATCAGGATTCAACGAGAAAAATAGAACCAGTAGGACATATGTTGCAAGGAATTGGCTTATGTGATGGTGGGGGGGGGGGCGGGGTACCCAAGCAAGTCCAAAATTCCTAGGGCAGGCCATCAGGAAGGGCGGGCTGGAACTCTGGGGAGCTGGCTGAAGCTGTACTCCACAGGTGGCATTTCTGCTGCTCCAGGGTAGCCTCAGTTCTCTTAAGGCTTTTCACCTGATTGAGTTAGGCTCACCCTTGTCACTGATAATCTCCATGGAAGACCTAATCAATTGCTTACCACTTTAAGCAGATTTACAAAATACCTTCCCAGCAATACCTAGGATGGTATTGAATAATTGGGATCTATAAACTAGCCAAGCTGAGACATGAAACTAACCATCACAGATGATCAGCAGAATATTTATGTATGGGTGGTGGAAGGTAAAAGGGGTCTCCAAGTATAAAGAAAAGTAATTGGGTAATAGGGTTTTTACTCTATCAAAGTGGAATATGAACTGAACAAGTTAAAGAATTTCTCTGCTAAGATAAATATAGTTGATGTGACATAATTGTGCCCTTCAATTTCTAAGCCAAGATCCATTTCTCTGAAAACAGACAATTATTTCTTGTATGTGTTTAAGGTGATACAATCTTCTTTAATTTAAAGACCTGAGAAGACGGCTTTATGTAATGGTGAATCATTTTTCCTCCTCCTTGCAACTTGACTTGCACCCCAGATTTGCTTTTCTAATTCATTTCTTGCTTGTCTGTCAAGGAAAATGGTTTGTTACATTAATATAGTTCTTATCTTTTTCCATTATGAATAGCTTTTCAAGGCTTAATGTAGCTTTTGAAAATTTCCTTATTACTGATCCAGGTATTATCACGGTAGGAATTAAAATCATGAGACAATTTTATGGGGGTAATTTCTTGGCAAAGTTAGGTTTTGTGCTGCAAGCCTGCTGGGTGCTGCACACATCGGTGAATGACCCGCTGTTTAATTGGACATTTTAGTGTTTGGGTATGTGAGGAATGGGTGTGCTAATTAGAGCCTTAGACAACAGTTCTGCTTTATGTTGCAGGCTTTTGCATATGGTATTTCCCTTGTTCTGTCAGTTTCTGTGGCCCCTTTTTAGTGTGTTTGCCAAATAAATGAAATAAAGCATGAATGTGCAAATTCCGTGGTATCCTATAAAAGTGTTTTCGAGGCACCTGAACTGAATTATTAAGATTGACAAGGCGGATAGGGGAACTTTTTGACAGCCTGCTGGGTCCTGCAAAATTCTAAATCAGGTATCTGAAATTGTGGCCCAAGGATGAAGTAGCCATGAAATGTTTTTTTTTTTTCTCATAGCCTGCATAGGGCTCTACCATATTTTAAAATTTAAATGCTTGCTCTAGTTGAGGCATGCACTCAACCGCTGTTAAAGCACTGTCACCACTACTCTTCACTGCTACCCACCTGGCTACTCCAAATAGACGTGACCTGCTGGGTTAGCCAGGATTCTCCAGAGACACAGAACCAACAGGAGAGATCTGTAAATAGGAGATGTATAAAGGTGTCTCATGCAACCGTGGGATGGAAGAATCCAAAATCCCTAGGGCAGGCTGGGAAGCTGGCAGCTCCGATGAAGGGTCTGGACGAACTCCCACAGGAGAGGCTTCCTGGCTGAAGAAGCAGTGGAAGAGTCTCTCTTCTTTGTAAAAAAAAAAAAAACCAACTGATTGGATTATCTCTTTGTGGGAGGCTGGCCTTGGTTAATTGTAAATGCAACCAGCCACAGATGCAATCAACGGACTGATGCTTACTGTACCAGCCTCTGGTTTATCAGCCAGCCACACAATGTCCTTGCAGCAATGGTCAGGCCAGTGCTTGCCTGACCAGACAACTGGGCATCAGCACTTGGCCAAGTTGACCCCAGCACCCGACCATCACAGCTGCCAGGCTTTCACAGTTATTTTAGGGTTTAATGAGACCCCACTAAAGGCTTAGCATTGTCCTGGTGGATAAAGACTGAAGCAGATATGCGTGACTTAGTGCTTTCACAGAGCTTGTGTTCCAGCCGAGGCTGTGAGTGTAACCGGGGAAACCTTTCCTACCAGATAATAGGTAAACAAGAGTTGGATTTATGATATCTGCTTTGTCATCCCACTCACTCATCCTGTCTGTAGCTCTGACTTTCTCTCATCCTGGGGTGGGGGCTGCGGAAGACTGGGGGGGCACCCTTAGCTGCTCTCTGAGTGTAGGGTGAGGGCTGCTGCTGGGAAAGACCTTGTCAGTTTTTTTCTTCCAGTTTGAGAATAACCTTGGCGTTGAGGGGGAGGGGGAGATGGATAGGAGGGAGAGTACTGAGAGAGACAGACAGACAGACAGAATAATACGAAAGTCAGAGGAAAACATTGAGTCTGGAGGAGCCACGGAAGATTCAGGAGTTGGTGGAACTTGAAAGACTTGTAGGATCTGAATAGGCAGGAAGGAAAGGGCGGGCGGGAGGGTTTGAAGACTAGTGCAAGGAGAAATCCACAGCTGGCATTTCATGAGCCGGTGAGCCAGAGGAGACAGTGGGCTGGGAAGCTGTGGAAAATGCGGTGCAGTGGGCGGGATGAGTCCAGATTGGGTTAGACAGGTAAGCAAGGCTAATGTTTATGGAAGGCCTCGGTGGCTGCCATATGGATAATATTTCAAAACTGTCCAATAACATCCTTTAACATGGCTTTTATTATCATTTTATAGGTAAGGAGACAAAGGTTCAGGAAGTTCGCATGCTGTTCAGGCTTGTTAGGGCAGAGCCGGATTTAAATTCAGACCATCCTGGTTCCAGCCCAGTGTTCTTTCCTTGAGTCAAATAGAGAACTTTGTACATTTTACTTAAGCAAGAACCACCCAAGCCTTCTGAGCAGAAGGGTGACGTGGTGAATGTGGAGGAAAGAAGGGGGTAGATTGTATCATTACATGTTAGATTACTCTTTATGACCTTCTGATCCAACCCTGAAGTTTTGTGGTCATTAACTCAAACAAAATGATAATGTATTTGCATTATCCTTTTAACATAAATTCATAGCTTCTATACTCATATTATTGAGAGGTATTAAACCTTCTTGCATAACAAATGATGAGCTATTTGTCTTCTTGATTATATGGGCCAAGTTTATCCACCCAGAGGGAATGATGCTTCTGCAGCTGTCATCTGGCGGCTTTTGTGTTGGAGGTCCCCAGGTTATGGTTGGCCCTGATCAATTTTTGTAGGTAAAAGAAATGTTAAAAAAAAAAAAAAGAACACATTTAAAATAATTTTCTTATTGCAAATGTAGATTTGGATGGAACCAGCCAACTAAGTTATTCTGAGACTCTGTCTCATGGTGAAGATGACCCCATCTCTGCCCAGGCACCATCCCCATGTGAGAGAGGGGATTCCAGGCCCCCTGGCCGGTCTCGCCAGGACACCGGCACAGTCCGTAGCCTCAGCCGCCGGTCCACAGAGGGCAGCGCGGATACAGAGGCAGCTTTCAGTAATCGGGGATTTGAAGATTCCTGTGCCACCGACAGCTCCTCAACGTGGAGTCCAGAGGCAAGTTACTTGTTTTCCATTCTTCGTTTGCTTGTGTTGTGTGCACTTGCTCTGTCTCTCCTACACGGTCGAAAAAATCTCTCCAGAGAAGAAGCGTTGCCTTGAAAAACAAGGACCTAAAAAGTTTTTTGTTAATATTGTTCAGATGACCAAAGCCCCTAAGTATGTCAATAAAAGAAATCATGAACGGATTTCTTTTTAAGTGAGGGTGGAGGGAGAAGACGGGGGAGCAAAATACATGCAGTAACAGCCACACCTCTTTTCATATGAAGGAATAATTAGTTCTTTGGAGAAACTGATTTATTTCCTTCGTGGTTACAATTAGGTGGAGTCAATTTTTATTTATCAAAAATGTTCAATTATGATTGTGTGAGTATAGGAATTATTTGAAAATCGAACTAAAATAAAATGGTCCTCCTGAATGAAATATTACAAGTTCTCAGGGTGAGGATCTTGCAGTGTGAGGATATTTCTAAGTGAACCGAGGTCCTCTGAGATTGCATTAATCTGTAACGACCCTCAGGTCATATATGTAGTTTTTTGGACTAAATCCCTGATAACAGATGTTTCTTCTAAGTGTCCTTTGCAACTAAAGCTTAGCACAGAGTGTGTCTAACCTTCCAGAGACAAGGCTGGAGATGATGATGCAGCAGTTACTATGTGTCAGGTGCGGTGAGAAGGCGTTTACAAATATTGTTTTATCTTACAGGCACTTAGGACGTTGCAGCATTAGAAGGTGTTAAACGGTGGTGTCTAACATCCCATTGGAAATACATTTTGATGAAATAAGTCATATAAATGCATAAAACTTTAAATGAAAGTGATTTGTGGAAATGTGAGGTGGGGGGAGGGTGAATGAATTTTGTTAGCATCAGGCTGACTGCGAAAGCAAACAGGATGAATCTTTTATTAGAACCCAGATTGTCACACCCACTAAAGGCTCATCAAAGGGAAGAGAAAAATACATATCAGGCAAGCATGTTCCCGAGCCTTCCTGCTAACACTCTGGGGCGTGGGGAGAATGTAGCATGTAAGCAGACATGCAGCTGTGCACGCCTGTCTGCACGTTGCTGTTTCTGCTCATCAGGGCTGAAAATGGTTCATTTGGGTGTGTGGTTTGCAGCTTGTTAGCAGCAGCCCTTCATATAGAAGTACCCACGGCCATTAACTGTACGTTTTGTAAAAAAAAAAAAAAACTACTTCCCTGTTGGTTCCCTGCTAGGAGTTATATTCAAATCCCACACAATAGCATTTAAAACGTAAAAATTCTGTTTTTGCCTATTGCGCCAGGGCAACCAAATGCAACTGTTTACCTGTTTTATTGACACTCTGACTCCTTCATAACTGTGCCCTGAGGCTTTGAAATGCCTCCTCCAAGTAACTTCCCATTTGCCTGCCTCACGGAGCTGTGCGGTGAGGGTACTAAATGTTCTCAGATGCCGAAAATATCCAGACATCTCTGTGTGCTCCATTCAGCATCCTACTATTTTGAGACAGAAACTGTAATTTGGTGCTCCTACAGAACTTCGGATGCAACGTGGAGGCAGTTTCCTGTAACTGCCTGCTTTGCAGGCCTCGCTCCCCTTTTGCGAATTGATTGATTTGCCTCTTAGCTGGATTAAGAGCCCTGGCTTCCCCCGTGTATGTGGCACCTTGGAACATATTGTGGGCCTGTTTACTTTGGGCCATGCAGATGACAGCAACACTATCTTGCTAAAACAGAAAGGCTTTCAATGTGACAGAAAATCTTTAAACCTACATGGGTTTTGACAATTTGACGCAAGTTTTCTCCTCTGAAAGGAAACCCAGGATAATAGAGCTAAAGGAGTCATGTGTTTTGCCTTAGAAGAAAACCACCCATGCGATGTGTCACTACCTGTTAGGCTGATGGGTTTGCAGAAGCTGTTCTTTGCTGCAAAAGGCCACTGACTTTTCCTTGCAGACCCAGGGCCCAGCAGGGAAGACGGTGGGAGGGGGCCTGGCGGTGTCGAGCACACAGGGAGGCAGGTGTCCCACTTTTCAGCTTTGCTTTCCACTGATTAACTGGTTGGCCTTGAGAAGTTAATTAAAATCTGCCAAATGGGGATAAAAATGAAGAGATTTTTACCTTGCAGGAAGGTCAGATGGATTAGCTGTATTAACAGTACCCACATGAGAAGTGCCTTCAGTTGCCTGGTGATAGGTAAAGTGGGTTGAAATAAGTAATTGCCAGGAATATACCGACCTTCAGAAGCTTTTGTCTTAATTCAAATGAGGAAGGGGCCACAAAGCCCAGCTTTGCCTGGCCCCATCCAGAGCCCAGACCCTTCCTGGGACCGGGTCTTGTTCAGGATTCTTAGGATGTTGATGTGGAAGCATCCCCAGAAACCTGCAGGCAGAAGGGGAATTTAATCTGATAGCTGGCCTCAGAGATAAGTGGAGAGATACCCATTAACTAGGACATTTTTACCTTGACATTGAAGTCGGTGGCAAACACAGGAAACGCTAATTATCAAGAGCAGGGGCCTAAAAGGATGTGAAACTCAAAGCAGTGTGTGTTTCCAACCCTGTCTCTCACCTCATTCCCTCCTTACTACGCACAATTCAATACACATATAAACGGTGGTGGTAAAAGACTTGGAGGGAGAAGGGAGACTTTGTGGTCTAACATAAGGTTTGGGATTTCAAGTATGGCATAGTAGTTACACCAACAAGCTCTGGGGTCAGACTACCAGGGTACAAACTCTGGCTAGTCCCACTTGATGGCTCAGTATGTGACCTTGGGACTATTATTTAGCCTTTCTAAGCCTTGGTTTCCTTCTCCATAACATGAAGATATTAAAATACCTACCTCCTTAGGTTAATGTGATTGTTAAAAGAGATATGTCTTAGCTTGGCTCTCCAAAAAGCATGCCTAAGGCTAAGGCTCCTGTTGTATCTTTGTTAGGAGATCAAAAATAAGGGATGAGGGAGTGAAGCAGGAAGAAGGAAGAGTCAATGTGAGAATATGTAATCAAGTTGGCCACTGTGAAGGTGGACTAATTGCTGTATAAACTGTATCTCAGGACATCTGTTCATGAGTGTTGATGCCTCCTCAGTCTGGGCTGTGCATAGATGGCTGCCAAGCAGAGTTCTTCAGCTTTTTATAAGCCTGGGCATCAAGAGAAGAGGTTCATGGTGGGGGCTGAGAGGTACATTGCACAGGCAGGAGGTGAGGCTTTGCTGGGTTGTGTCAGGGTGAAGCCACTCAGAGCCCAAACAGGCTGTGTCCCTAGGGGAAGATGGAACAAGAGGTGAAGCCAAGAAGACCTAAAGTGCATAAGCGCTACCTTTTATAATCTGTAAAGGATTTGGTAGGATACCTGGCACAAGGAAGGGCTTAGAAGATGTTAGCTATTGTTATTTATGGTCAGGCAGTCAATATAGATGGTCAAGAGTAGGCTAAAGCAGATGGAAATTTTAACAGAAGGCTGTAACATGATTTTTTGAGTTGGAAGACCTAACTCCTTGGAGATTTGCTTCTAATATTATATATATACTAGTCAGTTGTGTTAAAAAAATCTCTATAGCAACCACTTTTATCACTGGAAACTAAGCACCTCTGAATAGAAACACTCAAACATGAATGCATGTGCAGAGGGAAGGATATAAGAAGCTTCCCTCATTTTTGCAAGAAGCTTAAATTTTCCTGCTGGTTGGTTCTTACAACAGAAGAGCATTTATTAAACGTCTACTGTATGTCAAGCCCTTTAATTTTCTCAACAACCCTACAAAGTAGGTATCATCCCTATTTTACTGCTGAGAGAAACAGACCATGGAAAGGATTAAATAATTTCCCCAATGACAGAGCTAAGTGGCAGACCTGGGATTTTTAAGGATGTTTGATTCCAGAGAACCAAGTACTTTCACCTGAACTTTGTGGGAAAGTTGCATTGATAAATGCACATTTTGAGGTATTTTATTATAACTTTTTGAAATAAAGAAGTCTCTAAATTAGCAGAATCTGGTGTTCACTTATATAAACAAGAGATGCCTTACAGTAAGAATCATTCCAAAGTTTAATCATCAGCACGAATCATGCTTTAGAGGAAAATGGAATCATGTCAGTATTATTTATATTTTGTTGTTGAGGTAGTTCATTGAAGAAAATGCAGTTCAGTCCAGTCTTCCCAGTGACGTTTTCAGATCTGAATGGCTACAGGTTGATTACTTTCAAAAGAGTGATATTCCACAAAGAGGAAGGCTGTGTTTGAAAATAGGCAGCACCAGTCCAGTAATGGGAATAGACATCTATGGAGTGTTCTCTGACCCGGGTATTCTCACATCTATTAAAACCTTACAGTAAAACCCTATCAAGTAGGCATGTTAGTACTCATCTTTTGACTTGAGTCCATTTGGCCAGGGTCAGAAAGCTAGTCAGTGGTTGAGCTGTGATTTCAACCCAGGCATTCTGGCCCTAAGTATTGTGTTACTGTTTGCTATTTGGCTGCTGGAAATAACCCTCCTAAACCCTCGCTACTCAAAGTGTGGCCTGAGGCCAGTAGCATACACATCCCTGGGGAGCTTCTCATAGATGCAGAATCTCAGCCCACCCCAGTCCTTCTCAATCAGAATCAGATTTGAATGTGCATTAAAGTTTTAGAATCACTGCCATAAACCTTTCATGGAGATTGAAAACATACGGACGGGTCACCTGCCCGGGACCCCCATTAGGATTCTTGTGTGCAGGAGTTATGGACTCATAGAGCACAGGTCTAAGCTTAGCCATGTCTCCTGGGGACTCAAGGAAAAGTTATCTTTTGGCGATAGTTGACCTAACCTACATGGTTGAGTGAATTTTAGACTTAGTTTCTCAGTTGGCCTTAATGATAGTGGGCAATTGTGTTTTTTTTTCGAGAGAGACAGTGCCTATGAAAACCCTTGACAAAATATAGAAGATTTACTCATTCACTCCAGAAACATTTACGAAGGCTCACCAGATACCACACACCGTAACTTCAAAGAATTCACAGTCTAATAGACAGGTAGACCAGTAAAGAACCTTTCCAATGTAGAGGTGTAGGCATTAGCACTCAGCAGGCACCGGGTTCAGAAGGAATGCAGAGGGGCATCATCTCACCCAAATGTAACCGGGCATTGTCATTTCCATTGCCAATCATTTCCTCTGCCTACAACAGGAACAGGACAGGACACACTTTCAAGGGCCACCTGGGGACCCAGAGCCCATCTCAAGGTGTGGGGACCTGGATGTCATCTTTGAGTACAGAGCTGCCTGCCAGAAGCTCACAGTGACCATTGTGAGAGCACAGGACCTCCCCGATAAAGACCGGAGTGGAGTCGGCTCCTGGCAAGTTCACACAGTGCTGCTGCCCGGTAAGAAACAGAGGGGCAGGACCAGCATCCAGCGAGGGGCCAACCCCATCTTCAAGGAGAAGGTCATCTTCACCAAGCTGGAGTCCAGAAATGTGGCTGCCTGTGCTGTCCGCTTCCGCCTGTACGCTGCCCGCAAGGTCACTCGCGAGAGGATGATGGCAGAGAAGCTGTTCTGTCTTAGCCACCTGTGCCCAGAAGGGGAAATGAAAGTGACTCTGGTATTGGAGCCAAGAAGTAATATAAGTGTGAGTATGTTAAATGGTGCTGCTAATGAAATGTCCAAGGACCTGGAATTGTCAGCCCTTGATTTACTACACTCGGCCTGTGAATTCAGACACCTTAATTTAATTTTCCATTTGGCTCTCCCCATCCTTATAAGCCATGATTTGCACTTCATGGTACAATAGGTTTTCATGCCTGTCTTCCCGATAACCTGATGGATGTATTCCTTTTCCATTTTAGGAAATGACAGCGGGAGTGTGGTGGAGGGCATGGAAAAATGGGGAGAGGCCGCTTGGCCTTCTGGTTGTAAATGACTAGTCTGCACCACCCCTGCCCCACGTCTACATTATGGCGGTCTCACAGGTGAGACTTTCAAGGAGAGGTCTCTGTGAGCCAGCTGGAGTAGCTGCTCTGACCTCCAGCCACGTCTACAGATTTTCCGTTTATGTAATCAAGCTCCTTCCACATGCCCCATCCATCTGCTTCCGTGAGGGTTTCAAGAAAAGACACCTGTGTTTGTATGTCTACAAACTGAGCTGCTCAGTATTATTGTGGGCTATTGCATCCAGTGTGAGGGTCTCCTTTTTAAAAACCATGTAAAAAATTCAGGTAGCTACCTTGGACCATTGGACCAATTATTCCTTCATTAGTAATGCGTGCCTACTCTATGCTAGGTCCTGTGTAAGCATTGGAGATGCAGGAAAGAACAAAGCAGATGATGCTTCCATCTTCACAAAGCTTATGGTCTAGCGGAGGAGAGCGATAATAGACAAACCAAGGTGGGCAAAGAGTGAGAGTGTCAGAGAAAGTTCCTTTGAGGTAGTGGGCACAGAGCCTGAGGAATTGAGGGGGCATGCTGATGGCCAGGCGACACGCAAGCCTTACAGACAGAGGGGCTAGCAAATGCAGTGGTCTGGAGTGGGAAGGAGCTTGTCATGTTTGAGGAAGAATGATGGAGCCAGAAAGTCTGCAGTGTAGTGGAGGAGGAATCTGTCCACTTGAATTTTAAATAGATGTCTCAAAAGTAACATCTCTGGATTTGGAATCCTGATTTTTTTCATCCCTCTTCCCCAAATCTACTCCACCTGTAACCTCCCCTCTCTCAGCTATTCATGCTTCTGGTCGCTCAGGTCAAAACCCTTGGGAATCATCTGTGACTTCTCTCTTTTGCACAGAAAATCCTATTGACTCTTTTTAAAAATGTATCTTGGGATCTGACTCTGCTGGATTATTGAAATCGTTTCCTAATGTCCTCCCTGCTTCTGCCTCTGCCCCCTACAGCCTATTCTCAACATCCGGAGCCAGATGAGCCTTTAAAGCAAAAGCCAGCTTGCATGTCCTCTTGTCTCAAATCCCTCTTATTTCTTGAGTTCTGAGTATAGTATATCTGAAATTATGGAAAACAGAAGGGACCCTGTGCTATGAAGCATAGGCATCGATTTGATCACACCCACCTTTCTAAGTGCCAGACTCTGGACTGTGTGCTATGGGTACAGAATTGAATAGAAGAAATGAGCAAGTGTGAAACAATTTTGAGATTAAAAATTCTTCCTTTCAACACCTGTTTGTTGGGCGTGATTTTAGGCCAGGCAGTGGGCTATGTATTAGGAGTTGAGAGATTTATAAGGATTCATAATTTGATGGAAGAGGCAAGTAATGCAGCAATAGATTTAACAATGTAAGCTTCCATAGGAGCATAGTGGAGGGCCAGCCTCACCCCAAATTAAACAAATATTTTATTGTTGGATTATTATCACCTACACAGCATGGGCTTTATGCATGTATCAAAACTGCCTAGCCTAGGATTTTACTAATTACACTTCAGGAAAGCCTGAGATTCTACAGAGATGCTCCATGGTTTTGCAAATAGAATATTTTCCTATAGATGTGAAGAATCCTTTATTCCTCTTATCATTATTGCTTCTTATTGGAGTTCTTGGTAAGAAGTCATATGAAATGATTTCAGCTGTGGAAGAAAAGGATTTAACCAGAGTCCAGTAGAGGTGGCTTGAGGAAGCTGGCTGATCTGCCCAGCAGGGCTGGTTCCCACTCCCACCACTTCTCTGTTTGAATTCAACATCTTGATCTCCCTTTTTTTTTTTTAGCTTCTCCCAAAGTGCCTGGAGCATAAGGGTGGGTGCCCAAGAAAAGCGTACGCATGGGCAGACAGGACAGGAAGCTTCGGGCTCTCTCCTGGGCTGTGTCGTTGATATTCACAGCCCCTGTGTTACCTTCTTTATCAAACAGTTATGAAAAGTGCCCATTTTCAATTTAATTGATTTGCTTAGGAGGCAAAAAGCAGAACTCGGGGCCAATGTTATATGTGGTAGTAGATGTCCAGAGGTCATTTCCTTTATAGTTAAGCCAAAATGCCTCCTGTATTGCTTCATTCATCAAGATGCTGCAGAGAACAGAAATGGAGTCATGTCTGGAGTGGATGGTTCCGTAGAACCATTCAAGCACAAATTATGCAGGAGGGAATTTTGGTCTATATTAGACGTATTATTAGCTCTCCATCTATCTTAGAGAGTTTGATTTACACCACTAATAACATCTTTGTCTGTTTTGTCTTCAGAGAGGAAATGTAGAATGGCAAAAGCTCTTGAAACAAGCCTGTCAGCTAGTAACCCGGGGGATCTCCTCCATGGCTCTGTTCCCCAGCCCCATTATAATTCACACCCAGTGTGCCTTTAGTAGGCTTTGGCAGCAGTTGAGATTGGGTCACAGTTTTACCCAACGTACTATCGGCTGGCTGTAAAAGAAGAACGGTACAGTGTGTGGGCCAATGGATTCTTTGTTGTCCTTCCTCTCCAGAGTGGAGCGTCTCAGCTCAGCCCGTCTGCAGTTTCCCGCAGCGATAGTGCTTCCCCCACGCAGTTGCTGTGTCATGGAGGGGCGCCAGAGCTGCTGGTGGGGCTGCTCTACAACGCCACAACAGGGCAGTTAGCTGTGGAAATGATCAAAGGCAGCCATTTCCGAAACCTCGCTGTGAATAGAGCTCCTGGTAAGTGCGTGTCTTTTCCACCCGCTCTGGTTCTGCAGAGGCAATAGAAGGGCACGCTTGCTTCCATCTTACTCTTTTAAATTTTACAACCCAAAAGACCTTGGTATGGTTTAGGAAAGTTCTCACGGAGTGATGTCTCTGAAATTTGTAATGCCTTTTGATTTTATTAGGTTGACGACTTCTTCAATATCTAGATGCATCTTGATGTGACATAGGCTGGCTTCTATGTCTATCATTTTTAAAGGAAAAGAGTGATATCTTTTCAGCAATTAATGTGTACAGGCAATCAAAAGCTGCTAATAGGTCTCAGACCCTCAAATCGCTTTAGGGAGGCAGAGTCCAGGCTTCACAGTGAGGCAGATCTGGGTTTGAAATTGAGTTTCACAGCTCACTGACTAGCTTTGTTCTGGGAGCCTGTGTGATTTACCTCTCTTTTCTGAACCTCAGTTGACTCAAGTGAAACAAAAGGATTTTAATGGTACCTTCCCTGTGAGTTGTTGTAGGGTTCAAAAGAATTTATATATGTAAAGTATTTAGCACAGTGCCTAACTCATGGCAAGTATACAAAAAATGGCAATCATTATGGTGATGATGGAGAAGCAGGCAGAAGAGGTAGAAGTGAGGCTGGGACAAAATAGAACTATTCCTCCAGGGGAGCTCCTCCCTCTGAGATTACCACCAGAACAAAGGGCTCAAGGCATCCTAGTTGTGCCAGTTTGAAAGTATTATGTACCCCAGAAAAGCCATGTTTTAATCTTGATCCAGTCTTGTGGGAGCAGCTGTTTCTTCTAATTCTGATTCAACACTGTAGGGTGGAAACTTTTGATTTGATTATCTCCACGGAGATGTGGCATGCCCAATTGTGGGTGTGACCTTTTGATTAGATGG
>PVIY010013714.1:0-58424 GCA_004026745.1 Myrmecophaga tridactyla | reverse complement strand
GCTCCCTGCTCTAACCCTGACACCTAGCAAAGCTCTTGGCTGATAATAGGCATTCAAGAAACAGTTGTTGAAAGAATTACTTCAATTTGATACAGTGTGTGAAGCATAGCAGATCAAGACATGTTCGTACAGGAAAAGGTGGGGGTTGAGGAAGGGGACGGAAATCCTGGGAAGCTCCTATAGATTCTGGTTCTTTTTCCTCAATCACCAGCCCACCAGGACAGCTCCAAGGAGGCTGCCTCATTAGCTGGAAGATTTGGTGTGTGCCTTAAGCCTAGAGTTAATTGTAATGAGGAAATGTTGAGGGTTTTCAGAAGGCTAAATTTGCCTGTGTGGCGATGGTAATGGCGGAGAGGGTTTAAGTTCATATTTGAAAAGGGTTAGCTCAGCAAATTTATCCTGTAAATAAGGGACAAGTTGCACTTACTCAAGAGCTAAAGCCAATAAACAGTTTTAAAGCACCATTAAAACCATTTTATATGCACACCCTGTTGCAGGCCAATGAATGTACTCATTATGAGCACTTCCTGTACTTTTTGAAAAGCACTAACAGAATCCCTAAGACATGGTGACTGACTCCCTCAGTCCTTCACCCTCGTGAGCAGCATTACTGGTTATCGTGGAGGCCTGGGCTCCGTGAACAAGACGCCCCATAAGTGAAAGTGCCCTTTCTACAATTGTACAATTTTTATTCTGGGGTGAGGGGGGTAGATGGTAATACTCTTCTCTATAGTTGGTTGCCTATAAGCAACCAATAATGTGGGTACATTCATAGGCATGATTTAGCTAAGTACTTTTATTCTTTTGTCTTGTCCAAATCCTTCCATGATTCAAATACCACCTAAGAGTTATTTTCATTGCCCTAACTAAAAACACTGCCTTAAATGAAGCAGTTCCCCAGCGAGGATTCTCAGGGGTCCACTTAGACCTGCAGGGCTTCCTTAGAATAAGCTGGAAGCTCCCAAAGGAAGGGGGGGTCACCCCTGGGAAACAGTGCATTGTGCATGGAATGACCCTGAGGGCAGCTCTGGTCTTGGTGCCAACTGTAGCGGTGTAATATCAACCCTTAGATGTACTCAAGCTCACCCTCTTTAGCTATGGTAGATTCTCAGTGATTTCAACTGGAGATTGGGATTTCCTATTTTGAAAGCATTAATTGCTTGGCAGTGGTCTAAGTGGTTGCTATCAGAAAAGATGCCAATGGAGGGCCTTATATAGAATTGCACAGACAGCCACAGGAATTTCTAGAGGAATTCTAGAGAACAAGAGAAAACTAGAGGAAAAGCTAATATGGATGTACAAGGAAAGGCTTGGGGTGCATGGAAGGTGAGGAGGAGAATTAAGAGACCGGGTGAGTTCTAGGGCAGGGAAGCTCCTTTATGACACTGTCCCTGGAAGGGTACAAAAACAATACAACCCTGTAAAGAAACAGGAATGAGTGCCTGGAGGGGATGGATGGAAGGTGGAGGAGGGCTAAGAGAATGCAGCCCCAGGGGTCAAGGCTAATGGTCACACTCGGCAACCTACCTGGGGGTGAAAGCCAGGGCCCCCAGTTACAGTCTACATGGTACCAATAATTAAATCTAAAGAAGAGCAACTAACATAGGAGTAATGAAGAAAAAACAATGTGATTCTTTTCATAGCAATCAATGCTGTTTAGATGTAGCATTTTGGTTCACTTCCACACAGATGATATTCTTGGGAAATGGTGATGTTGATAAGGCCATGACTTACCCAAGGTCACACAGCTGGTGGCAGGGGTCAAATTGCATCTTCGAACCCCAAAGTGCATCTTCTAACTCCAAACCCTATACTCAATTTTGTCCAAAAAGTCTTCCCTGATTAGTCTACCCTTCCCTCTTTTGCCCCCTCACACACTTTCACAATAATTCCCCTACTATACATGTCTTCAGACATTTGTGGACTTGAGAATTCAGGTGTGTTTCAGTCTGGTCTTGCTCATAGGTTGTAAATTCATGGGGGTAAGAGGTAGATTTAAACCTTTGCCGCTTCTTCCAACATTGTGTTAGACACACAGACCACATCGGGACATGCATATTGGTTGACAGAATAATTGGCCCTAACTGCAGGGTCTTGAGAGTTGAATCTTCGGTGGTGGTACAAATGTGCCCAAAGTGGTGGATATGGAAAGTTCTTCTCATGGGACCTATTCTCCACTCAACCAGGAGTCAGCACACTACAGCCTGTGGGCAGATCCAGTCCCATCACCTGATTTTGAAAATTAAGTTTTATTGGAACATAGCCAGGTCCACCCATTTCCATCTAACCTCTGGCTACTTTTGCACTAGAATGGCAGAGCCGAGACGTTGAGCTGAGACTGGCTGGCCTAGTAAAGCTTAATATATTTACCATTTAGCCCTTTACAGAAGTTTGCTGAACACAGCACTATACTGTGTTTAATCATCTTCCTGTTACAGAGCCTAGCATGATGTGGGGCAGGGAGTGGGTGATCGATAAATACTTGTAGAATGAAGGGACAGATTACTGAGTCTACAGAAACACATATTCTCTGTCCAGCTTGAAGAGAAATAAGGTAGAGGAATGGGACCCGACATTTCTGTGGAAACCAGCAGAACAGCAAATATCCAAAGGGGTCCAGTGGAGGCAGGCAAGGTAGACCAGAGCTCCGTGCAAAGGAGAGAATCCACTTGGAATGCTGTGGCAAGCCTGCTACATTTCACTAGAAAGGAAGCAATCAATACGGAGCCATCCTCATGCT
Organism: Myrmecophaga tridactyla; assembly: GCA_004026745.1. Lineage (NCBI taxonomy): Eukaryota > Metazoa > Chordata > Mammalia > Pilosa > Myrmecophagidae > Myrmecophaga > Myrmecophaga tridactyla. Next base: position 55,684 of record PVIY010013714.1, on the reverse strand, counting down.
TGCTTGGAGCTGGCTATGCCTCTACCCGAACCTATCAAACCAAAATTTTCTAGATAATTGAATTAGAGAATCATTTTTTTTTCACACCAAAAAAGGACAAGAACTTCCTCACAGGGAAATCCCTCCATTTCTCCAAGCCTCAACTGGAGCATTTGGGAATATAGAACTATTTTACATTGGTATAAAATTTGTGGTTTCCACATATCTTCACAAAAATACATTATGGGTTTTGATTATAAAAAGTTTGGGAGATAGGTTGGGCCACGTTTATCATTTGTTACACTTTTTGCCCCATTCCCCAGGCAAGCATGCTAGTCTGCACCCTTCTGGCCTCCATGCTGCCTGTTTCCATCACTCCCTTGGACCTCAGCAGCTTTGCTGGAGCTGTCTTTCCCTGCATCCATTCATTCATTAAAATGTCCTCTGACTGCCTCTCCCCTTTCAGAGCCATTCTGTGCTGGGCGATGGTAGGTGCTAATAGATTACCACTTAAATTTTTCTTCTGTGGAAGAGAAAAAGAACTTCTGCAGAAGGCCCTCAACAGTGGCAGTTCCAGAATTTCTCTGCATCAACTATGTAGCCAGGGGCCAGCCTGTGGACTAGAGACTTACCTTGATGCTACCTTTTCCTTACTTGGTGCATCTGGGGTGATCTGGGTAGATGCAGGAGGAGAGGAGGGGCCTGAACTCATCCATCTGTCTCTTGTCCCCGACACTGGCCTGCAAAGATTTTGGTGCCAATGGTGAAAGCCTCTGGCCTGGTGGCAAGCGAGAGTGGACCAAGCAGTCAACTGCAGGGCAGTAGTTCCAAAAGCTGTTCTAGGCTAGGCTCCTGCTTCCACATCTTCCTCACCATGACCTCTGTACCCTCTCTGTGTCTCAATTTCCTCACTTGTAAAGTAGGCATAACCATGGCACTACTAGCAGTCAATTAAGCCATCCCAGTAAAATGCTGAGAAAGGGTCTAGCATGTAGTGAGTGTGCAGTAAACACATTTGTTAATTTTTTTCCATTAATCCTTCAAATTAATGTCTACCAAATGTAGGTATTAAACCATGAGTGCCTGGGGAAGGAGAGGACACTGGATGAAGCTGATGGTGTTCATTCTCTCAGGACCACCAAAGCCACACCCTGTGGGCTGCAGGACAAAGGTCCCTCAGCAGCCCCTTCATGCCTGTGTGAGGAGGGGGGCCCAGAGAACTACTGTGAACTCCCCCGTTTAACCCCCAGGAGTCTCCTCAAGAGTTTTTTGCAGAGCTGAAGGCCTCCTGAAAAGGATTCTGTGAGCTATCCAGAGAAATCTGAGTTCCTATAACAGTGCAGGGCTTCAGTTGGTTCCCAGAGAAGACAAGGGACTTGGAGGGGTCCATCCAAGCCAAAGAATTCTTCCTGTGACCACCATCTGAGCAGAAATCACCTTCCCCTTCTGTGAGTCTTTACAATAGTGCCTATGCCTCTCCCACCTGGCCTGTGTCTTCTCATGGGATGTTCATAGTTGCCTGACTGCCTGCTCAGCTCTGTCCTTGGCTGGGAGGGGGCTTGCACACAGCCTCGATCAGCTGTGTGCTCCTTAAGTATTGAAGGATGTCAACCGACATCACCGAGTGAAGCCCTATATGAACACAGCAACCACAAAACCCTGCAGCTGGCATCTGTAACCTGCAAATCTGCAGCTCTGGCTTTATTAGGCACCTCAGCCAGGAGGTTTCACATTATACGTAAGATGCCAGATCTGCTTCCCTCCTGCACGGTCATTCTATAATACATGTGGTTGAACTGCGCTGTCTAGTGGTATAGCCACTTGTCCCGTGCAATATGTAGATTTAAGATGATTAAAATGAAATGAAATTAAGAACTCAGTTGTCACTCACTCCAGCCATTTCAAGCACTCAGCAGCCACACCTGGTACTTACTATATTGGATAGCATAGACCGAGGACATGTCTACAATCACAGAACGTTCTATGGGACTGCACTGCTCTAGAATCTATATCGTCATCATAAAAAATGTTAACTCAGGGAAATAAAATTTAACCATGCTTTCACAATCAGTAAACCTAATCTCCTGCTCCCTGGAAGAGCCAAACCTTTCAAGTTTGTTCTCTTATAAGTGATCGGGCACGACGAGCTAGGTGTTCTCCAGGTCTAGCCTCCCGTTTTGCTTTTTAATTTACGCACTGTTATAAATAGGATTCATTCTATTAGTCTACTCGAGTGTGCCTGTTCTATCTCACGTAGCCATGTGTGACTCACCGCGGTTTAATGCGGGGGATGGATGGCTTCAGTCCGGGGAGAACCAGGCTCATCCATCTCCCAGGCAGCCCCGCATCATTATGGCACATTAATGAGTTTGCCTAGATTTAAAAACCATCCGAGGCATAATGGATTGGTCACATTCAGTTTCCCAGGAACTGGGACTTTCTGCAATATAATTCCAGCTCTTTTGCTAATGAGTGTTGCGATATGGGGACTATCATTTAACTTCTGAGTTTCAGTTTCTTGTCCTTAAAATGGGGCCATTACTGACCTACCTCACCTAACATGTAGAGGATGAATGATGAATGTCTGCGGAGAAAGCGAGCTCCTTGCGTGCAGGCAGGCCGAGCATTCTAATTTTGATTCGTTCTCATGGAGCAGCTGGGAGACATTTCCACTCTAATGTTTGCTCCTAAGATGCATTTTCCTTCTCTGCATTTTAATATTACCCATGTCACCCAAACCTGAAATCTGAAAGTAAAACTCTCCCCGTTGCAAGGGTGCAGGGAACGTGTGGAGGTATTTACATAGCTTTTCCTTTCTTTAGTCTGAGTGTAAACCAGCTTTTGTAGCTGGAGGAAGGCAGCGATGGAGTGGTCGGCTCTCACTGCAAACAGAAAGTCCTACAACCACACACACGGTTGCACGGCCAACACTCACATGCGATGATATTCCCGTATCTGTTCTTCATTCTGTTCTCATCTTTCTTAGCCGAGTCCCACGGTGCAGATTGCCCTTCAAAGAAGCTCTGGAAGAAAGAAAGAACGAGCATAAGATTCATATCTGGGTGCAGTAAATATGGGGATTTTAATGATGAGGGGGCTCAATGAAAGGCTGAGAAGAAAGGAAAACACTCCTGGAAATGAGGAAGGGATTAGTGAGCGACTTTATAGCTTAAATATTTCATTTAGTTTCTTCCAAATTGTTCTCCTTTTAGCTAATATCTTACAAACACAGGGATGAGGGCTGAAGTGGTGAATCCACAATTTTTCGGGGAAAGCCAGTAAAAATGATCCCGTGTTCATCGCATTCCTGCCTAAATATTTAATACAGAAAAATGTACATGTTCTCAATTTCTTAATTATATTACATTTTCTTTTCAGTATTCTTCTAGGAGTTATATAAAGATAACTTTTATCTTTCAAATTTCTAACTGAAAGGTTATTTTTGGCTAAAACTGTGAAAGTAGGTAAGCCATCCTTCAAGGCTGAAATCCTGTAATAAACCCTGCTAGAGTTTTCTCTTCATTTTTTAAGGAGCTTAGATGTCCATTTATTTAAGGATTTGGCATTATTATGCTCCAGGCCTTTAATCTTCATGTTATTAGTATATATATATGTATATATTTTTTCTTCTGTTCAAGTTATAATGAAAATGTCCTGTACGATCAAGTTGAGAAATGAAAACGAAAATCTGGACTTTTTATTTCCATTTTAATCCAGGTTACATTTTACCCTTTATGAGGCCAATTACAGAGGGAGGTTATGGGAAAGACTGCAGCAAGAAGAATTTAGTAAACTGGTTTCTTGTCTTTATCACAGTAACTCTTATACTTCTTGGTACCAACTGAGAGAGAAGGGGGAAAGAAGACATAAAGGTAGACAAGATGCACAACAGCACATCCCGAAATGCTTCCAGCCAGAGAAGGTCTCTTTTCCAAACTCGTACCCTCAAAGAGGCCCCAGGAAGGTTTTCCAAGTTCTCCCTTTAGAACGCAAGCTTTTGTACTTCCTCAAATCTCCATCCAGCTATCTGGGCCATTTCCACCAACTACCAATATATAGTGATTAGTCTGTGGTCCGACAGAACTTATTCCTTTTTATGCATCCAGTTATTACTTATTAATAATTGAGTCTTATGTACTATGTCAGGAGAATATGATTTTTTCACTAGGGGCTGCACATTGTGTCCTCTGGACCCCTGACCTGCCTGCACATCGCAAAGCCCCCGATCGTATTCCTGGGCAGTGCCAGGCGTGCTCTATTGTTTGTCTGTTTCTCCCTGGGACGGCAAACTCCCTTATATAGGGCTGCATGTCCGCCATTCTTCTTTGTCCAAGGTCTATGCCTCATGGTGGACTCCAGTAATTAGTTACTGAATGAATGAATGGCTGTGGAGTTTGGGAAAAAGGGTGTTTTAGTGTTGCTCTCAAAATAAAGCTTCATTTCTACAGCCTGAGTATATGAGGGGTTCTACTTACAAAACCTGAATATCTGCAGTTTGAAGAATTCATCAAGCCATAGTGTGCAAAGTCACATCTTGTTGATGACCTGCTGTGTTTTGATAGTGCTGGACACATACAATTCAGCCTTCACCAACAACTGGCTGGGAAAGGGCCCAATTCCCATTCCATCCCACGGTCTGGCTTCAAATCTTGTCACCAGTACGCACGTTCTCACAACGAAACAACAGGAGTAAATACAGTTTTATGGCTGTATAACACTACAAACATGATTATGAATTTAATAACTCAGAGTTGCAAGTTGCCTGTCTTAATTTAAGGTACCTTATTCATTACCTTGGTTGATGTCTTATTATCATAATTTTTACTTTATGTTTATCACTTCAAAAAAGAATCTTGGGAGCAGATGAGGATCAGATGAACTATAGCTACAGATATAGAAACAGATTCACACTATGCATTGCTATTTGAATGGCAAAATGATGTACAATGCAGGGCATAAAAATAAAATCATTTCTGGTTTATTAATAAATTAAGTCAATAAAATATTAGTAGCAAAAATCACTAGTTAATTCTATCTAGAGCAAGACCGTGATACGATTAGAGGACTTATTCAAATATAACTTCTCCTTTGCTATAAAATAGGCATTTAAAAATAAGTTCAGGCAAATGTATGATGCTGTTATAATGAATTAGTAATAGAGGGGTATACAGGAAAAACATACCTACCGCAAATTATAAGCTTCAGTTAACAGTAACACCTTAATACTCATTCAAAAGTAACAAATGTACCACACCAATACTAGGAGTGGAGAAGTGGATAAGGAGTATAGGATGTTTTGGGTTTTCTTTTATATTTTTATTTTATTTCATTATTTTTTTGAGTCATGGAAGTATCTGAAAATTGATTGTGGTGATGAATGCACAACTATGTGATGATACTGTGAGCCACTGATTGTATACTTCAGATGGACTGCATGGTGTGCAAATATATCTCAATAAAATTGCATTAAAAATAAGTTCACGGATTTTAAATCCAGATAATCTCTTTCTGAATAGTCTTTGTGCTCCAAGAATGAGAAGTATTTCATAGCTGAGGAATAACTGTTATTTGACTTCCCTTATACCAATTTCATTCTACTTGGACTTTGTCACAACTTAATTACCAATTTCATTTCCACCCATCTAGAAAGTCTCAGGTTGTTAAGTTTTCTAGGAAGTTGGAAGAAGACACCTGAATTCTAGGGAGACCTTGTGATCTTCCAGTTAATCCATGACCGCTAGTTGACATAATCACAGGATGTCAAGGAGAGGCACCACCAATGGCTTAGAGGGAGAAAGAATCTTTTGTTCAACTAGAAAAAGAAAATGCCTCTAGATCACCTGCGGCAAAGCCACAGCTGAGTCTTAAGATCCTTTTCCCTCTCGACAAAGAGATGAACTATTGTGGTCTGCGGCCTCACAGCTGTGTTTCTTCAGCATTTGTAAAATCGTAGGATTTCCAGGGGTCCTTGCTTTTAAAAACAGTCATTTGGAGTTGATTGTTTTCATTTAACTGGTAACCAGGAAACAAACACAAATTAACAAGTGAAATAATAACCAATCTCTAGATATATTCCCAAAATTTGGTCTTTAAAACAAAACAAAAATATAGCTGTTCCAAGTAGAAGGGTAGGTGATGTCTGACACCTACAGATGCATGCCATGGTCTCCTGACTCCCTGTAGGTCGGTGACCAGACCCTGCATTTTCTGGAACATTCTGCTGCCAGTTATGTAGCCACAGTCTCCATGAATATACTTCTATGCTTAGGAACATCTGTTCTTATCCTCGGCTTAGAAAGTAAGTAACGCACCTATGGGGGGCCCAGTGAGAAAATGGAAGGAAGGGCTTTCCAGATCTGCTGCCTTGGATTTTTACTCCTTTGGTTCAGAGATGATTTTGATTAATTTTTTAAAGACAGACTCAGTGTCTTTACTGAGATAGGCTATCTGTTGCCATACACTTTCAAAATATATGAGGAATATTTACCTTAGACATGATATACCTTTGATCCCTAAAGTAGGACAAAAATCAACAGCTTAAATTTCTAGTTGGAAAATAATACTTCATCTACACCGATAGAGTCACTGGGTACTAAGAGAGGACATAGCATAATACAGAGGTCTTTCATGTCAGGAGCCCCTGGCTCCCTCCTGGTTTGGAAATTCTCAGAGCAAGAATAAAGGGGCAGGAAAGCCTGCCATCAGTGCTGGAGAATCCTATCTTGCCTCTTGTTCCTCAGCAAGTCCTAGCACAGACAGGGGACTCCAGAGAGAGGAGATGCACGCCCTTCACTCCTTTCCCCAAGAGATTGAGGGTTCTCTGAATAGCCTGGGAACCTGCCTCCCTTTCCTTTGCAGACATGAGATGGACACCAGCCACTAAGAAACCCACCTGGGAAACGAGCCTGGGGAATATTAACTACCTCAGGTTATCTGTAATTTTCCTTTGCAATCATTCTATTAGGTACTATCTTACATACTTTGGACTATTAAATATCTTTTTAAAAACAAAGAATAGTCAAATTATAAAGTTTTCTCTTGTGCATTTTTCTTTGGACAGGAACAACAGATCCTTAAGCTATCATTTGAGAAGGATAAAAGTTATATGTGTTTCTTTGAAGTGACATAATAAATTGAATTATTGAATATACTGAGGGGAATTCTACTCTGAACCAATACTCTCTGGAAATAATTCAATATAATTAATTACATAGAATTATATTGCATCTAGATAAAAAATGTTCATATTCAATGGGTTTAAAGTAAAGCCAGGCAGGTTTTGGATCCTCTTAGTGCTCAGACACAGCGAACTTTGTGGCTTGAAGGGGTCAGAGGACTTTCTTAGCATTTGCCAATGATGGGCTTCTGGCTACTCCAGGGCTGTTTTGCTCGTCTCTTTCTCACATTTCCCTCATGCACAAATAAAATCTCCAATTCATGCTTGATTTTGGATTGACCTCCATAATCTTGTTTCTCAAATTATTTTTTCTTGACAAAAGTTACAGTCAACTTCACTTAAATGGAATTTAACCAAAGCACAGATGTTCTAGTTTGCTAGCTGCCAGAATGCGATATACCAGAAACAGAATGGCTTTTAAAAAGGGGAATTTAATAAGTTGCTAGTTTACAGTTCTAAGGCTGAGAAAATGTCCCAGTTAAAGCAAGTCTATAGAAATGTCCAATCTAAGGCATCCAGAGAAAGATACCTTGGTTCAAGAAGGCCGATGAAGTTCAGGGTTTCTCTCTCAAGTGGAAAGGCACATGGCAAACACAGTCAGGGTTTCTCTCTCGACTGGAAGGGCACATGGCAAACACGGCATCATCTGCTAGTTTCCTCTCCAGCTCCTTGGGAGGTGTTTTCCTTCTTCATCTCCAAAAGTCGCTGGCTAGTGGACTCTGCTTCTCATGGCTGCATCGTTTTGCTCTCTCTGAATCTCTTTTTTTCTTCAAAATGTTTCCTTTTTTTATAGGATTCCAATAAACTAATCAAGACCCACCCGAATGGGTGGAGACGTGTCTCCACCGAATCCATTTTAACAACCACTCTTGATCACTCAAGATCACATCAAAATGTGACTTCCTAAGTCATATCTCCAGGGAGATGATCTAATTACAGTTTCAAACATACAGTACTGAATAAGGATTAGAAGAAACGGCTGTATTTACAAAATGGGATTAGGATTAAAACATGGCTTTTCTAAGGTACATACATCCTTTCAAGCCAGCACAACAGGCGTGGTTTTGAAAAAGAGGCCCAATGGGAGACAGCAGAAATGATGGATAATGGCAGCTCCATGAAAATCATCCCTTAGCAGCTAATGAGTTCCCTTCCTGGGAGAACTTAAGGACAAGCCTTAAATTAAGACAGACAGAGGCCCTCTTGCTTTATTTTTATAATTTATTTTTCATTTTGAAATACTTTCTAACTGTCATGACAGTTACAAAAATAATACAAATCTCATACAGGGAACTCCAACATAGTCCCACCCCCTAGATAACCAGATACATCAATTTTCACATTTTGCCAACTTTGCCATATTATTTGCTCTCTTTCCCTCCTTCTCTTATCTATCTATCTATCTATCTATCTATCTATCTATCTATCTATCTATCTATCTATCTATCTATCTATCTATATCTATCTATCTATCTACCTATCATCTACCTATTTTCTGACCATTTGAGAGTAGGTTGAACACTTCATATCATTTGAACACATAATATTTCCATTTCCATTTACTATGAACAAGGAGATTCACTTATTTAATCACCTCAAGTGCTGTTATCAAGTTACAGAAATTAAACATTGATATAAAGCTTATTCTATATTCCAGTTTTTCTTATGTCAAAACAATGTCCTTTTGAGACTTTTCTCCTCCTTTCTTAGATACCATAGAGAATCATGTATTGCATTTAATTGTCATTATCTCTTTAGTTTCTCTTTCTTTCTTTTTTTAATTATGGACCATACATAAAACTTAATGTTGTGGTACCCTCACCATCATCTATTACTGGAAACTAATCTTCACCCCACCAGAAACCCTACACTCATTTTGCATTAAATCCCCATCAGCCCTAACCCACACCTTCCGGTAACCTGTGCTGTACTTTCCATCTTTATAAATTTCATATTCTCTGATTTTTTTTGAGCTTAAATTTAATATCTTAAACCTATAACAACCTCATTCAATTTGATACCAACTTAATTTCAATTCTGTACATAAACTATGTTCTTATAACTCTTCGCTTCCTTATATTTATATAGTTCTTGACACAAATTACATGTTTACACCTTATAAACCCCAAATCACCGATTTATCATTACATTTTGTGCATTTGCCCTTTAAATCCTGTAGGAAATCAAAAGTGTTGTTACAAACAAAAAATACAATACTATTGGTATTTATATCTACCCAGGTTATTATCTTTAACAGAGACCTTTATTTCTTCATGAGGCTTCAGTCAGTTGCCTAGTGTCCTTTCCTTTCAACTTGCAGATACCCTTTAGCATGTATGGCTGATCTAGTAGTGACAGAGTCCCTCAGCCTTTGTTTATCTGGGAATGTCTAAGCCCTCTCTAAGCCCTCTCTCCTTTTTGAAAGACAGTTTTGCCAGATACAGAATCCTCGTTTGACAATTTCGTGTTTTCAGCACTTTAAATATGTCTAACCACTGCCTCCTGACGCCATGGTTTCTGATGAGAAATCAACATTTAATCTACTGAGGCTTCCTTCTACATGACACAGCGCTATTATCTCTTGAAGCTTTTAGAATTCTCTATTTTGGGCACCAGTTTGATTAAAACATGGCATTGTGTGGGTCTATGGGGGTTTATCTTGTTTGGAGTTTGTTAAGCATCTTGGATGTGTATATTCATATCTTTCATTAAATTTGGTGAGTTTTCTGTCATTATTTCTCTGACCATTCGCTCTGCCCCTTTCTTTCCCCTCCCTCTGGGACGCCCGCAATGTTTTTATTATACTTGATGGTGGGCCATGGGTTCCTCAGGCTCTGTTCACTTTTCTTCATTCTTTATTTTTCTGATCCTTAGACTGGATAATTCTGATGGTCTTATTTTCAAGGTCACTGATTCTTTCTTCCGCCAGCTCCAATCTGCTCTTGAACAGCTCTAGGGAATTTTTAATTTCTGTTACTGCAGTCTTCAATTCTATTTTATTTCTTTTTATAATTTCCATCTCTTTATTGATATTAACTTTGTGTTCATCTATCATTTTCTTGGTTTCTCTCAGTTGTTTGTCTAGGTTTTTCTTTAGCTCTTTGAGCATCTTCAGGACCATTTTTCAAAACTTCTTTGTCTGGTATGTCACAAGCCTGGTCCTCCATGTAAGGCCTGGCCTGGTAACCTCTGGCTGGAAGGCCCCTACTCGAACTAAAACCCGTGAACATCCGGGCATGCAGCTGTTCAAACTCAGCCAATCAGGACCTGCCCTGACAAACAAAGGACCCCCACTGCACACGGCCCGTAGTATGCCCCCGGCCAAGGCCCATAGCTATGCCTCTGGCCCTAAAGCGTGTGAAACCCCTAACTTACCACAGAAGGCCCCGTAGGCATCGTCAGCACCCCCACTAGCTAGCCTATACCTAGCCCCGCAGCCCTTAGTGGGGCGCGACTTCCCCGGCCCGCACCCTGAGCACCCGGACCGGGAACCTCGCCTCGGGACAATAAACTTTTTAAACTCGGACTCAGTTTCTCTGATTTTTCAGTCGGCTACCATCTAAAACCTGACACTCCATATTGATGGTTTCTAAAGCTTTACTCTCCTTTGCCTGGGCCATTTCTTCTTGTTTCTTTGAATTATTATAATCTTTTGATGGACTCTGGGCATTTTGATATTTTAGTGTGTTATCACCGGAATTTAGACTTAGCTTGTGTCTAGCTAGTGTTATGACAGAGCTTTCCTTGAATGCAAGGAGCTAACAAAAAAAACAAAAGGAGAAAAAGAAAACACCTTTCCCAGTCTTTGCTGATAGCTGAGTGTGAATGCTCTCCTTCAAGGCTCATCCATCAAAAGAGATTACAGAATAGCTATGGGCCAAAGCATAAGGGCCTCCCTGATCTTTGCTGTGTGTGAGACTCATCATGGGAAAGCTAATTTGGCTCTAGGAATTCTCCCATTTATAGAGATAGGAATTCCTCTCTTCCCCAGGAAACAGTCTCTTTGCAGTCCTCATACAGTCCTGTATGTCCTATGTCAGCAATCCCTTGCCTTAGCACGACTTGAGCGTGCTCTCACAGCCTTCTGCAGGAGGGCTCTTTGAGCCCCCTTCTACGTGCAGGGCAAATTCTGGGACAATGAGTCCCGCAGGCCATTACTAGACAGATTAGGCCAGATGTACACGCTTTCAGCATATGCACGAGGGTTAACCTGTTCTCTCTGGAACTGGGATCAGGGATGTGCAGTGGAGCACCAGGGCTCCACATCAAATGGGTGAGGCGGAGGAGAGGAGCCAGCCAGGGCGCTGTGAGGGTCTACGACAAAGGAGCCTTTTTCTTGATTCGGTGCTTGCCCTGTAACTGCAGATCTTTAACTATTTTCTGGAGCAAGATGTTTCTGTCAGTTTTTGCTGTTAAAAGCTTCTGGGGGTGGGGGTGGAGGGATGGAGGTCTGAGGGTTCTCACTTCACTCTCTTGATTGGGGTGGAGACCGGAAAGCCCAGCGCACTCTCTATAGGAGGAACTTAAAATACAATATACACATTTTAGTAATATTTAGTGCTTGGGGTAGCTTTTTAATATGCAGATACAATTTAACACACCAACCATGGGCTCCTTATTGAGGAAAAAAAAAAAGCATTTCACGTATCTTGGGGATTTAAGTTAATGTTCTCACCGTACCTTCTGTTAGAATTTTCATAAATATACTCATGCTTTTACTCTACTTAAAATGTAATTAAAGTATTTCCTCCGACTGCTTTAGCTCATATATACTGAGAAAAGGCAGCAAACCTGGGAACCACTCCGAAAGAGTAATAAGCCTGTGAAACAATAAAAATGAAACCAGGCAAGCTCCACTGAATACCAATGACTTCTCCCTTTAAGATGCTACACTCTCCACGGGCACAAAAGCACAAGGAAATTGAACTTCCCACACACAGTCATTTTTTTTTTCTGAATAGAAAACATGTTTTGGGGATTCAATCACCTCCTCCCCCTACCCTCAAGCCACCATCATTTTCTACCGGTTATAATTATACATCTCAGTAGCCCACCTCAAGAGAACATTACTCCAAAATGATGCTGTCTGTTAAGAAAAGCCACAGCTCCCAGATATTAAAAAGGGAGGGAAAAAAAATCCTATTCAACAGAAAAGCAGCCAGAAAGAATGGCATCAGGTCAAGGCTGTGCGAACGTACAGCAGGCTTTTCAGGCGATGCAGGGTCAAGTTTTTTAGAAGCTTCTGAAATGGAATTTTTCCTCCCTTTCCAATATGAATAAGCCTGTGCATGTATAAAGTGACTACAATTGTCACCCTGAAGGAAGGAAGATGAACTCGCTGGGGCATGCAAAGTCTCTGAACTTTGTTTTCTGTCCATACTTCTGGTTCTTCCAGAAGTTGCATTTTATTAGCTCGTCCATATAATCTATTCATTGTTGTAGCATGAAAGCAACGGAAGAAACCTACACTGCCTGGCGGGCTGCAGAGGGGTCGACGGGAAGGTGGCCCCTGAAGGTCGCTTGTCACTGTCATTATTGGACGTCTGGGCAAAGACAGTCAATGATGGAATAAATGGGCACAGGAGGAGACCCAGGGTCTGGACACAGGAAGAGTGCTGTTTCTAAAAATATTCAAATCTTAGTGTGAATGCTCACTGATTCTTTTAAAAGAAGTTGTTAACAACTCCCGATCTAAAGCATTTTTGATTCCAACTTATGCCAAGCCCCAAATTTTGCAGAATTTTTATATTTTGCAGAAACCAGGGGAGTGACAATCTTAGTAAACAGTTGCACAGAGCTGCCTTCCTTTACCTAACATTGCTTTCTTTTCTGATAATGAAATTGAGGTTTGCAGCCTAAATCATATGTTTTAGTGCCTGGAAACAGTCCCTCCCACGGTTGGCTGAGTTTAAGACTTAAAAATTTTTTTTCCTTTGACTATTACTCTGAATGACTTTTTACAGCAAGGCCTTATATTTAATACATGTTTATGGTGTTTCAAAGCTCTAGCACATAAGCATTTCCATTCCTATTTTACAGATAAGGAAATTTACGATCAGAGAGGTTAAATGGCTTGTGAAAACCATGCTGCAAGTAAGCAGAAGAATAGGGGACCTGAACCCTGGGCTCCTGCTTCTGAGCCCAATTCTCTTTACATTTTGCTACAAATTGGGGGCAGATCACAGGATCTCTGCCTGCTTCATTCACTGAACGAGCCGCTTTTGGAAGCTGCCCTGGCCGTGGGCCACAGGCCACCAAACCCTCTCTGGTTGCCAGTTCTTATGGACCAAGCCTGTTGGGTTGCACGGAGCCTTGTCACCATCAAGCACAGTGATTTTCACAGGACCTGGCATGTGAAGGACTCTCGATCCACCTGTTTGGTTCTCGTTCTCTTTTCAAAATGTGTCAAATTTCAAAAGCTCCCCTTACCTCCCTCCATCTCTGAGGCAGGGAGCTCTTGCTAACTGCGTGGCTTGACCCTCAAGTGAATCGAAGCAGAAAAGAATCTGAGAATCCCTGACCTAGCAGCCACAGAGAAGAAAATGCTCTTTGAGTGGTGAAAGAAAAAGAATGATGTTGGCGATGAAAATGGTAACTGCAGAGCATCTGCTGTTTATGAACAGTTCGCAGACTAGGCAGGTATCCTGTGGAATTACACTGATGCCCAGATGAGGGTGAGTTTGGTCAAGCATCCCTTTTCAGGGGCAGAGGGTGACCGTTAGGGAATATCCAGTTCTCTCTTGGCCTAAATTCCCTTCTTCTTGTTCCCCGAGAAAGAGCTTATTGGCCAGCATCCTGCATTCCGGCAGTACGCTGTATGCCCCTTAGCAGGGTGCTTGTTTAATCACTTGGACTCTTGTCTTCCTTCTCATGTGATTACTGATACTGCAGAGGTAGTTCAGAGTTTGGGGAGTCTCTGGTTCCCTGACATTTGCTCCTGGGAGCTTTCAAGGGTCCCATTTCACGGAAGAGATTCCTCTGTTTGAAACTCAAAGGTTGCATTTGCAGTTCCTTCTTCTGGATGTCCCTGGGAGTGTCTCAGCTGTATATTATGGAATGAGGAGTAGTGCATTGGAGGGGCTGGACAGCAAGGATGATCAGCAGTGTTTTATATTCATTCTATAAAACTTTGTCAAAGTTTAGTTGCCTGAGTTGGACTTCAGGCATTGCATTGCCTAACTCTTCATAACGGTGTATATCATGAAATCAGTCAATTTTGCTAAGATTCTGAAATTTGGACTTGGTTATGTCTTACCCTGGCAACCCCAAGGAGGCCACAGTGATTGGATGGAGATTCAAAATAGTGACATCAAAGAGTGACGTTACAGGTGGTGCCCCGAAGAGGGATGCTCTGCTTTAAAGGAGGTGGAAGTTTCTGATCCAATCGCTTTATGGTTTCTGTCAATTACTCTGGGTGCAGTCCTACATCCACGGATGCCACCCACATTTCAGAGAGATAGCAATATTCATTTCCCCTCAGATGCAGGTATCACCAGAGTTTGGGATGTTAATGCTACTTGATAACTGTAATTTCCTCCACCTCTGCATCTGATTTGAAGAGCGCTTTGTTACTGTTTGAGGCACCCAGATCTTCAGAGATGAGAAAGAGAACATCCTTGGAAAAAGGCATCCTAAAGCATCTAGAGAACAAATGGCTGCATTTGAAAAAATCTAGCTGCTCCTTTCCTCCTGAGAGCAGCCAGAAAAGTGGAGTCGTTACATATTTCTTGCAGTAGCTTCCTAAATCTCCTCACCTTCTCCAGTGTGTATACTTCTGGAGTGATCTTTTAAGAATACACCTCTGCTGAGTAACATAAGAAAAAACAGATAAATTGGACATCATAAAAATACAACCTTCTGTGTATCAAAAGACATTATCTAAAACATGAGAAGACAACCTACAGAATGGGGGAAAAAGTACAAATCATGTATCTGATAAGGGTTTGATAGGCAGGAAGAACTCCAATAACTCAGCAACAAAAAACAACTTAAAAATAGGCAAAAGATGTGAATAGACATTTCTCCAAAGAAAATATACAGATGGCCAATAGCACATGAAAACATGCTCAATATCATTAGCCATTAGGAAAAGGCAAATCAAAATCACAATGAGATACTATCTCATACCTACTATGTTGGTTGTCATTTAAGAAAAGTGGAAAATAATTTTTGGTGATGATGTGGGGAAATTGGAACCTTTGTGCACTGCTGGTGGGAATGTAAAATGGTGTAGCTGTGGAAAACAGTTTCATGGTTTCTCAAATAAACATAGAATTACCATATAGCCTGGCAATTCTACTCTTAGGTGTGAACCCCAAAAGAACTGAAAGCAGAGACTCAAACAGATACGTGTACACCAATGCTTATAGCAGCATTATTCACAATAGCCAAAACATGGGAACAACCCAAGTGTCCATCTACAGATGAATGGATGCACAAAACATGGTATATACATACAATGGAACAATATTCAGCTGTAAGGAGAACCGAGGTTCTGATGCATGTGGCAACATGGATGAAGGCATGCTAAGTGAAATAAGCCAGACACAAAATGACAAATATTGTATGGTACCACTTAGAAGAAATATTTAGAATAAGCAAATTCATAGAGACAGAGTACAGATTAGCGGTTACCAGGGGTGCAGCGAAGGAGGCATGGGGAGTCACTACTTAACGGAGTTTCTGTTTGGCTGATGAAAAGTTTTGGTGATGGATGGTGGTGACAGCAATTAATATTCCAAATGTAATTAATTCCATTCGATTGTAGATGTAAAATTGTAAAATGGCAAACTCTATATTATATACATATGTTACTATTATATGCTATGTAACTATGTTACCATAATAAGCAATAACAATAAAAAGCTACCTGCTTTCCTACTTGAAAATCTACCAAATGTCTCTCCAGACAACACGTGGCCATCCTAAGGATAAGAGACCCAATACGTCCAATATATTAGCAGGCACAAAAAGTGTTCAACAACGGCTAGCAATCACGATTCTTATTTAATTTCAAATATTAAAGCTTGAGGTTTTGATTAAAATAAATCTACACTGACTTTATTGCTTTTTCTTCTTATCTTCCTGACCAAATCTTTTATTTTTTTTCTTCCAGTGGCTCTCTGTTTTTTTCTCCATTGATTCTATATGGAGCATTTAGAAAGGGGGTGATTGTTGTTTTATTCTTGGCCCTGAGTTAATAAAAAAAGCAAACATTTCTTCCATGGCACTTCTTCAAGAACTATGAGTTTTAAAATGTCCTCTCCTCTGAAATCATATCACATCAACTCCATCAGATGTGACTGAAAATTTAAGGATACTTTTTTTAGAGATGACAGGTTGGGAAATGAGTAAGTGTAGCAGAAAAGGGAATTTTAATGTGAGATTTGTGACTCTCTCTTTTGACATCTATTAATTTATAAAACCTATCACCACACTCCCTGGGCTCCTCCTGCAGTGCCTAAGTTATGGTGGTCAAAACTGAGAAAAGAGAATTATTTTAGAAATTCAGAAATCAGGCTTAGAAACACTTTTCAAACAATTTAGTGAAAAATAATTACATCTCAAATTACTGTCAGAAAGTTCAAAGTCCATTCTTAAATGCGAACACTTTTATTGGAAATTAGAACTTGAAAGTTATTTTTAGAGTCATAAAGGCTCTCCTTTATTGACAGATTTTTTTTAGCCCAACATGAATTTTTATTCAAGATTGAGGATACCATCTCTATAGACTGACATGGAGTATTTCTTGTGAAGAGAGTCTGGGTAGCAAGCCTTAGTCTATGGGTATAAGGAAGAGATGATGACTAAAGTCAAAACAATGAGCCTGTCCCAGGTACAAGGTGGTGTTCCTGCCATGGTGGGACTTTCTATGTGCAGTTGGTCAACCATCCATAGAAACAGAGTGGTCACAGCCTCCTTCAGGAATCCTGAGCTGACCCATCTCTCAGAACACATCAAACATTACTGGCTAAAACCATTTTACTGCAGACCGTGGTGTAATGCCTTATTCATCTGAAGGTACGCCCTAGAAATTGTTGTGCCTCTTGCTTCTCCTAAACACCCGGTTTGGGATTGGAAGATTACAAGCAGGTAAAGCCAAAGACAAGACAGGAGTCCCAGGAGGTAAGTGATGACATAGGGAGTCAGTGGCAATTGGACAAGCTCTTCCTACATTTTATTCACATGGGTATTACTTTCACCACTTCTCCTTATCCCCTTAACTACTTTCCTCTAATGTATTTAATGGTTTACTATGTATATTTAAAAATATTAATTTGGAAATGGAGCCTTACATTATGACAGTAAATGGAAAGCCAGCAACACTTACTGCATAGGTTGAGGATAATTGAAACAGTTCATACAGTGAAAACAAAGCAACAATATTAAATTCCAATCTGGCAGTACTGCAAGTCTATGTTCTCAGCCTGAAATATGCTGCTTCTTTGAGTTAGAGAGGTGGAAAGACATTCTAACCTCCATCTAAGGCTCACTTAAGAATCAAAAGGACAGGAAGAGCAGCAACTGAACAGAGAAACACTCCCTCACTCAGCAATTGAGCACAGTCTCTTCCCTGGTAGACTTCCTAAAACCACCTTTTGCACACCATCAGTGGTTTGCACCACACACATTGCGGGAAATTTGAATTAACCATCAATCTTGGCTGATGGCACAGGATTCAGACGAGAATTGTGCTAAAATACCAATCTCTATCATAAAACAGTGAACTTTCACACAGTATCCAGACTGTTATTTCAGCAAAGAACATTTCTGAAAGGAGATCTGAAATTTGCCTAGAAGAAGTGTAATAAGGAAAAAAAACCTTTGGCTCAAAAGATTTTGATTACATAAGAACTGTTTTAATGAAATCACAATAACCTATCAACATAGTAATAATACCAACAGTTCCCATTAATAATAGATGATATTAAAGCACAAGATACCAAGTGTAGCACACGTGCTATATTCCAAATACTATGCTGTTTTACTCATAATATCTCATAATTCAGCTCATTAATACAGATGAATCCTTCACCCATTGTGCTGGTTTGAAAGGATGCATGTACCCTAGAAAAACCATGTTTTAATCCTAATACCATTGTGTAAAGGCAGCCATTTCTTCTAATCCCTACTCAGCATTGTATGCTTGAAACTGTAATGAGATCATCTCACTGGAGATGTGATTTAATCAAGAGTGGTTGTTAAACTGGATTAAGTGGAGGTGTGCCTCCACCCATTTGGATGGGTCTTGATTAGTTTCTGGAGTCCTATAAAAGAGGAAACATTTTGGAGAAAGTAGGAGATTCTGAGAGAGCAGAGCGACATAGCCACAAGAAGCAGAGAGTCCATCAGCCAGCGACCTTTGGAGATGAAAAAGGAAAACGCCACTCAGGGAGCTTCATGAAAGGAAACCAGGAGAGAAAGCTAGCAGATGACACCATGTTTGCTACATGTCTTTCCAGATGAGAGAGAAACTGTGACTCTGTTCACCATATGCCTTCTCACTTGAGAGAGAAACCCTGAACTTTATCGGCCTTCTGGAACCAAGGTATCTTTCTCTGGATGCCTTTGATTGGACATTTCTACAGACTTGCTTTAATTGGGACATTTTCTTGGCCTTAGACCTATAAACTTGCAACTTATTAAATTTCCCTTTTCAAAGTCATTCCGTTTCTGGTATATTGCATTCTGGGAGCTAGCAAACTAGAACACCCATTTTCAAGTTAGAGCTGCAAATGAAACTCATGGAAAGAGAATCTAGAATATTCATAAATAAGCACTACCATTACTATTATTATTACCCATAAGTTTAAGGAAGCATCATACTGGTAACCAATAAATTATGACTAAGTTTTAAATTATGCTAAAGAATAACATTTTTAAAAACAGTTTTATTCACACACCATACATTCCATCCTAAGTGTACAAATCAATGGTATAATCACATAGTTATGCATTTAGCACCACAATTAATTTGGGAACATTCCCATTTCTTCCAAAAAAAAGTACCATACCCTTTTTTAGCCCCCTATTATTGACATTTAGCTTTGGCATAGTGCCTTTGTTACAGTTACTGAAAGAATATTACTATATTACTGTTAAATATAGACCTTAGTTCACATTAATTGTATTTTTTCTCATACATGACCTGTGCTGAGTTGAAACTATTATACTCCCCAGAAAAGTCATGTCTTAATCCTGATCCAGTCTTGTGGGGCCAGACCTATTGTTTATCCTTAGGGTGGAAACCTTTGATTAGATTGTTTCCATGGAGACTGACTCATTCAATTGTGGATGTGACCTTTTGATTAGATAAAGATGTGACTGTAAGGTGGGTCCTGATTAGTTTAACAAAGGGGCCACTTTGGAGAAAGCTCAGAGCCAACGTGAGACCCAGGCATTTGGAGATGCAGAAAGAAAAAGCCCCCAGGAAAGCTGTTTGAAACCAGAAGCCAAAGGACCAGCAGATGCCAGCCATGTGCCTTCTCTGCTGACAGAGGTGTTCTAGATCCACTGGCCTTTCTTAAGTCAAGGTCTCTTTCCCTGGATGCCTTAGTTTGGACATTTTTTGGCCTTACAACTGTAAAAGTGTAACATAATAAATTCCCTTTATAAAAGTCATACCATTTCTGGTATACTGCATGCTGGCAGCTTTAACAAACCAGGATTCCACCCTAACATTTTTGCTATGGACATTCATTTACAGGATTTTGTGTGGACATAAGTTTCCAGGGCTCTGGAATAAACACTCAGGAATCAGATTGATGGATATATGATAAACTTAAGTTAGTTTTTTAAAGAAATACAAATTATTTTCCAGAGTGGTTATACCACTTTATATTCTCTTGTAGTAGTGATGTATATTTGTTCCAGTTCATGTAAGAACTTTCTAATATTTATACAAGTAACCACTACCATCATCCACTCTAGGTTTTGCTAAGTTATGAAGTCCCAGTTTTTATCCTCTCGTTTTCCTTCTGGTGATATAAAGATGACTCTGGCCTTCCTTTTTCAACCATGCTCACATTCTACTTTGTTAATTATATTTACAGTACTACACTACTATCACACAGTATTGTGCTATTTCTGAACAGTTACAAGCAACCTTAAGGAATAACATAAAAAAATTATTTTGAAATAATTCTGGATTCACAGGAAGTTGCAAAGTTAGTATAGAAAGGTCCCATGTGCCCTTCAGCTTTCTTAATGGATACCTCTTGAGCAACTATAGAACAATAACAAACTCAGGAAACTGCCATTGGTGCAATGTGTGAGTAAATTCTATGCCATTTTATCACAGCCTTGTAACCACCAGATGGCCACGATGCAGAATCCTACCATCGGGTCTAAGATTTCCCTCACTCGACTCTTGAGTCACCCAGTATCGCTAGTCTCTAGGATGAGTTAGGGCTCTCCAGAGACACAGGACCAATAGAAATTGATGTTAAGGAATTGGCTCATGTTTGCAGGGGCTGGCAAGTCCACAAAGCATAGGGCAGGCTACAGGTTGGGAGCTCAGGCAGGGATTTCTAATTTTGCAGGCAGAATTCCTTCTTCTCCAGGAAACCTCAGTTTTTGCTCTGAAGGCTTCCATGTTATCAAGGGTTTACATAAAGTCAGCTGACTGTAGATGTTAATCATAACTGCACAATACCTTCACGGTAACATCTGAACTAGTGCTTGACCAAACCCCTGGGCACCATCATCTAGTCAAGCTGACACACAAAATTAACCACCACATTTGGCCTCCATCACTCTTTTCTTCCACTTTATAATTTTTATAACATTTTGAGATGTTAAGAAATGCAACCACATAACATGTGACTTTTGATATTGGTTCTTTTTTCTCACTCAGTATAATGCCCTTGAGATACACCCAAGCCATATGAATCAATAGCTTGTTTCTTTTTATTGCTGAGTTGTATTCCATGGAGAGGAATTACCACAGTTTGTTTAGACATTCCTCTTCTGAAGAACATTTTGGTTGTTTCTAGTTTTGTGCTATTACAGATAATGCTGCTATGGGCATTCATTTACAGGATTTTGTGTGGACATAGTTTTCAGTTCTCTGGGATAAACGCTCAGCAGTAAGATTAATGTAAATTTAAGTTTACTTTTTTAAGGAAATGCAAATTATTTTCTGGAGTGATTATACCATTTTACATTCTCATCAGCAATGTATGAGAGATATGGTATCTCCATGCCCTCACCAGCATTTTTAGTTATTATATTTTGTGGCTGTTCTAGTAGGAGTGTAGTGATACCTCTTCATGATGCTTATTTGCATTTCCCTAATGGCTACTGATGTTAAACATGTGTTCATGTGTTTATTTTTCATCCATATGATTGGATTCTGCTTTGCTGTTGAGTTTTGAGAATGTTTTAAAAATATATTTTAGATATGGATCCTTTGTCAGATAGGTGGTTTGCAAATATTTTCTCCCAACCTATAGCTTGTCTTTTCATTCTCTGTAACAGTGTCTTTTACAGAGAAAAAGTTTTTAATTTTGATAAATCTCAGTTAATTGCCTTTTTTTCTTTTATGGATGATGTTTTGCTATCATGTCTAAGAACTCTCAAGCCCTATGTCCCAACAGATAATTTCTATTTGATATAAAGCACTGCAAAAATCTGCAATGATTGACAATTAAATTACAATGTTAAATAGTAGTTCCTGTTGACCAACCAAGATTGGATCAGTGATGGCAAAGTTAACAACAAAACACTTGAAGGTTTGAGATGCCTTCCTTGATGGTACATTTAGGACCCCAATCACTCAGGCTTTCCCAGGTGTCTCATACACGCTCTCCCTTTTTCTCTGTTTCTCCCTCTGAATGGAAGAAGGGGGAGGTGGCTGAATGCTTCCTGCACCCACTACAGAGATGACAGAACTGTTGATGGTGCTGATGAAAGAAGCTGCCCACTCAGTTCATAGCTCAGCTGAGCTCCCTAGACACCCTGAGTCACATATCAGGGCTCAAGAACCACACATGCTTAGTGGTCATTGGCCATCATGTTGGATAGCCCAGGAGTGGAAGAACCCATCACCAAGGGAGGGGCCATGCCCACGATTTGGTTGTCATTAAACTATCCCTGAACTAAGCATCCCCAAGTTTCCGGGTGTGGGCTGGAGAGGAGAGAGCAGGAACAGGTAGACTGAAGACCTCTGTGGCTCTACCAGGACATGGAAGAGCCCACGGCTGCACAAATGAATGAACAGGGAAGGCTGAGAAAGGAACAGGGGAAGGTTGAAGTAAAAAAGGAAAGAATGAAAGCATCACCATTACGCTATATCCAAGATAAAGGTCTTAATGACTGTTGTTTCCGTGCCTTCTATGTTCTACCTTCTCTGTGTTATGATGTTTCTCTGGCAGGGGGCCTTTCTTTCACTTTTCTTGCCTACAAAATGAGACCCAACTATTAGAACTCAGCTCAAAGCCAACTCTGCTGTACGTTTTTCCCTCCACAGATGTTTTGTCATCTCCAAAATTCTACTGATATGTGACACTTAAATTTTCTTTACACACTCTGTGTATGTTATTTTTTTGCATAATTATATTATGCTTATCATATCGTCTGAAGAGCAGACCCATATCCCCACATTAACTTCCATGGCAAAGAGCTAGCTATGAAGCAGGGAGCTGGTAGGGTGTTCACTTAGTGACTACCAAATTCATTGAGCATGAAAGACAAGGGCTGTTCTACAACGATGGAAATGTTTGTCATGTGGGCTACCCAATACGATAGTCATTAGCCACTTGTGGGTACTGAGTGCTCAAAATGTGGCTAGATGATCAAGGAAACGAATTTTCAGTTTTGTTTAATTTGAATGAATTTATATCTAAATAGCTATAGGTGGCTAGTGGCTACTGCAGTTGACAGTGAAGGTCATGGTTTGCAGGGGACCCACCAAGGGGGCCGATGGGAGGGGTGCCAGAGAATCGTCAACAACCTCTAGGGGAAAGCCCTTGGTTATGTCTTACATTGCCTGACCTGTTAGCCTTCCTGATTAAAAAATCTGATCTTTTTTTTAAGCAAAGTTAGAGATAAATCATTTCCAGTTATGGATTCACAAACATTTAGTGGACGTGAACCCCACATGTAAACCCAGAATGCTAACATATTAATTAAAAAGGGAGGATATTTCTTCTTCAAGCATCTGTTATGCACATAGTACCTTTTGCTGTGGCACTAACTGGAAGCCAAATCATTACACCAGAGGCTGCTTGGGGGAAGTAAGCAGAATGTTTTGGGTGTAAGTCATCTAAATGTTGAGAAGCTGAGAAAACCCGGCTCTGGCAGGCAAATTTCTCCCTTTGTAGACCAAGACTCAGTGCTGGATACACATGTACAGTATCTTAATCCCCGCCTCTCTGTATACCTTTTCCACGGTGAACATTCCCTTGTCGTAGGCACGTTCATTCTTTTTTAGTTTGGAAGTATTATTGTCACTGATTTCTTTGTCAAGTCATGGCCCACATGAGCTGGGAGATGTTCTGCCTCGATGGCGTGTGTGGATTAGAGCTGACCACTCACAGTGCCAGATGTAACCAATGCCACTGTCTTGAAGACTCAGTGTCAAGTGAAAGAAAATGTCGCCCTGGATATAACACGGTCACTCACTCCTCTTCAGGTCGGGCTTACTTTGTAATGTTCTAGGGGGGACTCCTCCAGCAGCTACAATTAGTGAAGAATTAGATGGGGATGCTAAAGAGCCAACAGCAATCTGCAGAGTCCTGGCAGTTAATTAAAGGTCAAGTAGAGTTCCCTTTTCTTCCTTCCACTGCTCTGCCTGCCACTTGGGGCCTCAGAGCCATGCAATCTTGCACTGATGCCGACTCATGACTCATGCCTTTTCTGTACCTCTGTACCACATGCTGCGTGATAGGAGATGAACGCAAGAGGGATGAGTTACTGCATGCCCATCCTTCCAAATACTCCCCTATAGATCATACTCGACAGGTGAGAACATTTTCTAGAACGTATGATCTTTGAAAAAGGAACAAACTCCTAAAGACTTGTAGACATGCTTTCAAAGGAAGAAGTTACAAAACCACTTTTAAGAAGAAGTACATTTTGGTGCAGAAACAAGGTCATGAAAAGGAGTAAACGTTTCAATTGGTAGAGGAGTTTGGTGGAGAAGCAGATTTAGATATGAGCATGGACACGATGCCACTTCTTATTCTAGTACCCAACCATACAAGGGCTACGTCCAGAATTCAAAGGATACTCCATGCTACAGCTCCTTTCTTATTTTCAGCAGCTTCTTGCCATTTGGCATGTGCCCAAGAAGTTCAAGGAAATGTATATGCAATTACATTTCCTCTGAAATGTATAATGTGACCAGGTCTTTCATTTATTTATTTTTTCATTTTGCCTCTGTTCTCACTGACGACTGCAGCAATCCCTCAATCAGAAGTGAAGGCTGAGGTTTAATGACTTTATGTATAATTTAGTTTTCTGCAATATGCCTTTTCACTTTCTGTTCAGTGTGGAAAAGTATGTCAGTTTATCAGCTGTACAAGGACACCAAAGACTTATATACATTTTGGCTCTACTTATTTATCCTATAATTTCTCTCATTAGAATCATGCACTCAGGTTAAATTAGCTGCTGTGAAATATTATAAAAGTTCAGCAGAGGAGACAGATGATACCTTTACTTTTTGTGTTGTTCCCCAAATGGAAGCTTTTAGGAAACTTTGGCTGCTGTATAAAATTTTCTTTATAAGGACTCTAGGCATCTCTTTTTTCATTAGATCCACTAGAGATGATTTCAAGTAGTTTCTTAGATTATAGATGGAATAGGTTCTGAGAAGCAGCTATGGGAGTTAGCCAACAAAGGGATAAAGATCAGTCCCTGTGTGTCAACCACATAAATTCCAAAATGAAATAATATACTGAGAAACCAAAATCTTAATCCGTAGACATGCCCATGCTTTCCCTTTTTTTCTTATCTGAATTTGCCCCTACTTATATACGGGCACACACAATATATTGGCCTTTAACTCATTGTTACCTGAAGTCCTTTTAAAGAACCTATGTTAGAAACAGAAAATATTTTAATAAGAGTAGCTTTTCTAGTTGCTACACATGATAATCAGCAGAGTATTTCCCGTTCATTAAGCCAGTTCATTAATTACAGACACACATAAACACACACACTTGCATACAAAACAACAAGCTTTCATAAATCTTGATCACTGTAAGCTCTACCTTTATCCTAGAGGCTTTTAACTAAGTTAGATTCTAAAAATTTGTATATTTGGGAAATTGCCTGTTTGAAATATGGTATTTCTACATACCAAACACGGACAAATAATTTCAATGTCTCTTTTCTACTGATCCTTCACTTCATCATATACTTTATACTTACTGCAAAAATGCAGAAGGATGCTTTGTGTGCAGTTTGGCATCACAGCAGCCAGCATCAGAGGAAAAAAAAAAGACTTTTTGCTCCTGTAGCCCTTTTCCTCTTCAATGCTAACTGGAACAATGCTACCTTAAGCCTGACTCTCAGTACTTTCAAATAAAGTGAAAACTGTACAAACAAAACAAATACAACAAGGTCATCTTACAAGCTCATACACCAACACCACATAGTCATGCCATTAATTTAATTTCCATCATTTCTAACATGTCTTTATACTCTGGGAAAAAGAAAAGAAAGAGGGATATGGTTTCCATAAATCCCCGAAAGTACGTTTTCTATTTCTGCTCTTCACAATTAGGAGAAAGTTTTCAAGTTGCCTTCTGTGTATCTGACACACGTAGGATCCCTGTTCCAAATGCTTTGCCATGTTCTTCACCCCTCCACCCCACCCCAAATCGGGTTTCTCAGTTTCTACAGGCCCAAAGTATGGTGAGGGGATGGTGATGAAGATTTTGACTTTGCAGAACCCAGAAGATGGCGTGGGCATTGGAGTTGACCATCCTGGTTTCAAATTCCAGCACGATCTAGCTTTGTGATGAGGGTAAGGGATGGAACACCCCCAGCCTCCATTTCCTCAGCTGTATAGTGGGCAGGGTTGTGGGGAGATTTAAATGAGACAATACATCTATGGGCTTAGCTCAGAGCCTGACCATGGCTGGTGCTTATAAATGGTAGTTGCTTTTGTGAGAAAGTCATTGATGACTCTCCCTTCTGCCATGATGACTCTCCCTTCTACCATGAAGCCAACCACCTGCTCTAATCATTTTCAACATCATGAAACAGTTATGATTGGTTGTTAAACTTCAGCATCACTGGCCTGTGTTGTGCTATCACCTGAAAGTCCTATAAATAGTTCCTTGCTCCAAATAACTACCACAGGGAAGCCTGGTGCTGGACACTGGAGAGACTCTACAAAAGAAAAGAAAGACTCATACCAGAGAATGGGCAAGGCAGTTGTGGGGATAAGACTAACCTTCCTGAAACACATAACAAATGGTACAGGGCAGCGCATAGATAGAGCCTCAGTTACACAGTACAGGTGTTGGAGGGCTGTGAATGTACAGAGAAAGGAAAGTTGGCAAGAACCTGATGGGTTGGAGGAGGTGGGGCTTGAGCCAGTCTATGTAGAACTGACTGGAAGGATTTGGAAAGGTAGAGGGAAGACATAAATGGGCTCCAAGAAGCGGTAGGTGATGCCTGCAGAAAAGAGATAGGCATGGAAATTATGGGAATGATTGGCGGATTTTTATTACAGAATAAGAAGCTACAAGGAGGGTGGATGAGATTACTGCAGGATCATAAATACCAGGTGGAAAGGTTTAGGCACTGTGCATTTTTAAGTATAGGACACTGAAATAAGATTTCAATGTGACTAATGAAAGCAAAGCCTAGTAGTAGTATAAGGACAGATGGAAGCAGAGGTGTCAGCTTGGTGGCCCTGGAAGGGACCCAAGCACGACGTGACACAGTTGTGGAACACAGGGAAAACGATCTATTTGTGTGTTTATGCGTACATATAGATGCACACATAAACTGTCATCCCCATACAGTACAATGTGGTAAATACATCGCTGTTCTAAAGGGGGAATTGTGGTTTTGAGAGGTACACCAAAAGAGGACATGGAAAGGACAGGCAACTGCTGCTGGGATGCCTCGTAGCAAGCAGCTCCAAGGAAGAGGCCAGAAAAGATTTTGAGATTTTAAGATTTTCTGACCTCATTCATGCTTCACCTAAACAACAGAATGATTCCTTTTCTTAGTTGCTCTTGTATTTGCGTTCTTGCCAAGTTCTGTAAAGAGAACCTCCTATTACCGTTGCATTCTCTATTATCAGTCTTCTCATAAATCCAATGAACTTAGCTGAAAGAGGGATTCTTTGCTTTCTAGTACCCATTCAATCACAATTTTAAAAATATGGTACCACATTTTTATGCAGTCATTTTCTTATGGCACCTACCAATCGCAGATTGCATACGACGTAAGTTTCTACCATGACTGTGGGTTGACAGGTAATCACCTATGCCCCATAAATTAAGTGGTAAACCCTGTAGGAGAGCCCTCAAAAGCACTGATGCTGCACCAATACCTGATGTCAACCAAAATCCCAATGAGTTCTTCCCTGATTAATTATGTATACAAGCTCTTGACAACCACAAGGAAGGACTCTTTCCTGAGGACAGAGAACTCTGGGCTGTGGCACTTCCATTGGCACACAGGCTATGTCCCTAAGGCTTGGAATGACTAACAGTGCTTAGGAGGGTGCTCAGGGGAAAAGACCTTATAGGTTTAATTACTTAACCAACACTCGGGGGAATGCTATTCTGGAAAAGGGTCCTTAAGCAGCAATGGCAGCAGAACTCAAGCACCGATTAAATGGTTTTGACATAAATCGCCCGTTCAATGGACCCAGAACAGCCACAACTCAAATAATTTTGGAGGGAAATACTATTGGAAAGAGTCACATGGAAATGCACTGGAAAAGCAATTATGAAAAATCATTTATTTATTTTATGGGAACACTGATGTCAAATACTGGCATTTTTTAAAAAGCATTAAATTTATCTGACTAATGCAGCGATCATAGCTAGAACTCAAAACACATACATTTAGAAATTGTATTGCATACAAAATAGATGGAATTCCACATTCTGCAGCTTACTCCAAGCTATTTAAAATGGCTAAGAGGTCAAGAATATTAATAAGATCTGGACCAAACTATAAACAAAAAGTTGGATACAGAAATGGGCAATTGAGATTTTAAACCTAGCATAAACCAGCTAAATTCTCCATGCAAGATTTTCTCCCCAGCCATGAAAGCACCGAGGGCCTGACAATGAACAATGTCAGCTCTGTCTATGAAAAGCAGCGCCAGGGCCACCTGCAGCATCCAGGTACCTTGGCAGTAGGTTCTGAGCTTACTGGGGAGCAGGTCAGGCACCACTCTGCTCCAGAAAAGCTGTAGGATTTAAACAAAAACATTACAGTTCTGCACACCAACAATTGTTGTTAACACTCAGAGGAATTTCAAAAGGGCAAAGAGAAATGGATGCACTATACAGAGCTTTTTCAGCAAAGTACTTTTCCATCAGCTTTGAATTGTTTATCCAGCTCCATTATCCTTGTCCTTCCTGCTTGACTTACAGTACAAGTTGTATTGCTTCTAAATACAGGCGATCTGGAGTTGTGAATGCCACTTAAAGAACTCCCAAGTATACCAGCTTTTACTCCTGTACACGCTGATGCCCCGCAACCTCTGATGATGGTGAAGATGCTTCCATTGAGAAAACCTTGCGTACAAACTGTAGTTTTTAGATAGTGTTCTAAAGGCCTGGCAGTGGAAGGAAGAGAAGAAGGAATAGGAGCTGTAGTGGGAAATTAAAAGGCTGTGGGATCAGTGACAAAAAGAGAGGGATGGACGAACAGTGAGCCCAGGAAAGTATGTGGCAGAGGTTCCTGAACCTATATATCCCATCTTTCAAGGCCACTGTGAATCATAGAGGAGAATCAAGTTGAAGAGCATTGACACAATTTATCAAGAAGCGGGGGAGACCATGTCACAAAGGGAAATCAGACAGGTTGTTCTCATCATTTTTAGGGTATATCCTATGAGGAAAAGCAAGAAGCAAAGCTGGAAAGGAAGAGGTAAGGGGTCGGTCTATCAGGAGAGAGAAATGCAGTGGTGGCCACCGCTAGAAGCAAGTTGATATTAGGATGAAGGGAGGGTGTTGCCCGAGAGGGATCACCGTTACTATAACCAAGAGCAAAGGTCAGGAGGCGCCCAGGTTCCCAGGGCCCTGCGGTCACCATGGCTACAAGCCTGCAAACACCTGGGACCATGTTGAAAGCAAGGCTTTAGGCTGTAGGGAGGATAAGCCATCTTCTGCAGGTTCCTAATTACTCCTGTGGGTATTGTTGAGGACAGAGGTCAGTCCTGAGTCATCTTTTCATGCCTACGGTCTAAATTAGACAGCCCCCATCATTGTCTGCTGAATAAATGAAAGGGCAAGTAAAAGAAACATTACCTTATAGATGCTATCTATATCTGACTATCAGCAGATATTTCAAAGAAGCAGAAAGCTGTCTTTGAGGACAAGGGTAAGCAATTTAATTAATTCTAGATTTTTGAACTTAAATATGCATGCTGACATTTCTATAGTGACTAGTAAAAGAAGAGAGAATGTATGCTTTCCAAACGAATACGGAGATGTTTAGACTGTGACAAAAACTCAATCCAAAAATCAGCAAGAAAAGGAGCAGGGAGGAGGGGAGAAGTAAAAGAAAACGCTGGACAGATATAACTTACAAAATTAGGTAACAGAAATAAATTAAAAAATGTCAGTAATCACCACAAATTAAAAATACCCTAAATAGTAGAATGCTAGAGTTTAAAGGTAAAGGCTGTAAGAATCAATTAAAATACTCAAATTCACCTATATGCTGTTTACGAGAGACACAAGTAAAAGAGAAAAGGTTGAAAGTCAAAGGATAGAAAATACATCCCAGGAGAATGCTAATTAGAAGGAAACTCATCTAGTTGCATTGAAATTAGATAAAATAAACTATAAGGCACAAACATTATGAAGGATAGTGTTACAATTCATTTGAAGAGCTAACAATTCTGAACTTGAATTTACCTAATCACTTAGCTTAAAATATATCCACTCCTAAAATCCCTTTTTCAGTAATTGATAGATTAATTAGAAAAAAAGTCCGTAAGTATATAGAAAATTTGAACAACAAAATTTAAAAGCTTGAACTATAGGATATATAGAATATTGCACTCAACACGACTTTTAAAAAAATGTTTAAGAGAATTAACTCTAAATAGTCACAGCTAATTTTAATGAATTTTCTCTGATCATAATGGAATCCTATGTCCTGAGGAATAAAACATATACTCATACACTTGCATGCTTCTAAATAACATACAGGTCAAAGTAGAAATCATAATAAAAATTTATAAATGCTTAATATGCAATGATAATTAAAACACCATCTATCAAAATTTATGGGTTCAGGTCCACTGATGCTGAGAGGAAAAAATTAAATTAAATTAAAGCTTATGTTACAAACAAAGATTACAAATTAATATGTATCACATCCTATTTAGGAAGTTAAAAAAAGAACAGGATAAACACAAAGAAAGTAGAAATTAAGAAATAGCATAAATCAAAGAAATTTTAAAATATGCAATATTAAAGATCAATATAGCCCAAAGTTATTTTTTCAAAAAGAATAATAAAATTGATAAACGTATGGCAGGAATATTCATGAAAAGAAGATAAAAAGACACAAATAAATACTATTAATGATGAAGAAGAAAAAAGGAACATGAGTACAGAGAATAAGATAATAAGAAAATATTATTAATCAATTTATCCCCTTAAATAAAAACTTGGGCAAGATACACACATTTCTACTGAGGGTATTAATAAAAAATTAACTGATGAAGAACTAGAAATCCAGAATACTCTTATCACTATCTAAAAATGTGAATTATTATTTAATATTTTTTCCATGATGAAAACACCATACCTAGCCAGTTTAATAGATGAATTCTACACATTTTAGAAAAAGGTAACTCTAATATCAGATGCAATTAGAAAAAATATAGATGGCTATTTCATTCATTTTATAAAGCAGGCCTAATTTTCATCCTAGAATGAGAAAATGAAAATAAAAGAAGTATAATAAACAGACAGGTCTTGCTCATGAACGTGGATGCAAAAGTCATTAGTGAAGAGACTCAGCATGCTTAATATATATCACGTCCAAGTTAGGTTTATTTTAGGAATGAATGGTTAGTTCAATATTAGAATATTAGCTATATTAATTAACTCGCTACTTAAGATATTAAAGTAGAGAAATAAAATAATTACTTTGTATTTCTATTAATGTTGAAAATGCATTCTAGCAAACCTATTATCTATCCATGATAAAACTATAAGAGATCAGGAATGGAAGGAAATTTCTTCAGCCTAATCACAACTGATTATTAACCATTACAAGCCTTTCCTTTTAAAATCAGGACCAAGACAAAGATGCTTATCAACCACAGTTTTATTCTACCTTGTACTGGAGGTTCTAGTCAGCTTTACAAACAAGAAAAAATTCGATAAAATGTGTAAGGATTAAAAAGAAACAAAACTCTCATTCATGAGAGTTGATATGATTTCTCCACAGAAAACCCCCAAATTATCTGAAAATCATTGAAATAAAGAGAGCTAAACAAGGTTTGTAGGCATAAGATCAATACACAAAAGGCAAGAGCATTTCTATGTACCCACAGTAAACAGAAAATGTAAATTTAAAAAGGCACTGTTGCCATAACAAAACCGTACACGCAACTAAAAGATGTGCAAGAAGTTTATGGAGAGCATTTTGATACTTTTACACTTGATGAAAAGCTATTAAAGAAGAACCAATTAAATGGAGACATAAACTAAAAGAGTGATTATGAAGATTCAGGATTGCCAAGAGGTCAGTTCTTGCAAGCTTTATAAATGGATCCCATGCAATTCCATATACAGGGTTTTCCAATGAAACTGTCTGAAATGTTCATGTTTTCCTCGGACAGCTAATTCTAAAGTGATGTAAGCACAAAGCTTCAGGAATGACAACACATTTCTAGAGAAGAAGAGCAAGGCAGGGGGCAGGTCATGGAAAGCTCATAAAATCTACCAAGAGACACTAGTACCCGCGTAGAAAAAGGAAATGAACAACAGATTTGCACAAGGCCAGTAAACATATGAAAACATGGTTAGCTTCAAAAAGAAACCATAATGAGTTACTCTTTTTCATGCATCCAACCCAGAGACCAAAAGGAAAAGATTAATGGCCACTTCGGTGATGGCGTGGAAAGGGAAGCATTCTCACTGAGTGCTATCGGGAGCATGAATTGGCACTACCTTTCTAAGAAGTACATTGTCCATAAAGAACTGGAAGGATTTCATGCATTTTGAACCAGTAATTCCACCTCTTGAAATCTTACAGGAAATAACAGAGGTAACTCCAAAGAATTGTTTAGAGTAGTTTTACAGCAAAGACATAAGGGTATATTTGTTAAATAATATCAAGTGGGAAAACATGATATGAAACTATTGATATTAAGATTGCAATGTATGATAATACTGGAAGGAAGCTGACATAAAATTGAGAGTGGGCTTATGGGTACTTTTTGTTGGTTTCTTTGTGTGCCTTCACACTTTTCTTAAAAGCTAGAAATTTCTTCCAAAAATCAGGGATTGCTTTTAAAGGAATACAATGATAAAAGACACTCGAAATATAAACTTGAGATTTAGAAGTCTTTTAAAACATATTAAGGTGCTATGTATCCTCATAACTGCTTTTCATCACTAAAGTAGAGGGGAAAAAAGGTAAGCATTCTCTTTAGGCAGATAAATTATGTTAATTGGATTTATAGTATATTCTCTTCATGTTTCAAGAAATAAGCTTAAAATACACTTAGTAATCAGCCAAGTAAAATATTTTGGCCATAAAATTGGCAAGGAACTCAAATGCATAATTACCTAAAGCACAAAAATACAATACATATAAAAACATATGCTGTATATTTATAATTAACATAGAATACATTGTAATTATTCTGTATCTCTTGTATAATTTCCCTGAAGTAAACAGATAAAAGGTTTTCCTTGTCTCTTTAAAGGGCAACAACAGAAGAAAAAGAGAATGAATAAGATTTTGAAACGTATAGGAAATGAATTACAAAGGTGAGTTTTAAAGTTTATTATATTTCAATTATGGACATAAAACAACTTTATTTCAAGAGATGCGTCAGAAAAAACTGGAAATGTCGGTGTGTTCTCTTTCTTTTCAGTGATATGACAGGGCAAAAAGATTAAGGGTTCTAATCTATTATTACATTGGTTTACAAAATAAAAATCACAGTAATATAGATAATACAACATAAAATTGGAAACAAATTAACTAGTTCAACATACCTAATGCATATATTTCCTTACACTTATGATCCTTAAAAATTGGGAAAGTGAAGATCAGAAGCACAGTGCAACTACGACAATAAGCACATTTCAGATATTTGGGGGGCTTGAGGCCAAAATGTAGTAATGCCAGTACCATACCCCTCAATGCAGAGCTCCCAATGTGTTGGAAATGTACTAGGTTGGAGTCAGAAATGAGACAAGGAAAAAGTTGAAATGGGGAAAAAGACAGGAAAGAAAGTTCAGAAGAGCATATCAAATGAGTCCATCGAACCAGAAGCCTGGCATCACGGAGGTGACAGAAGTACTAATAAAACATAAATATTTAGTGCTTTACATTTCTCTGGCACTTTGTCTCCACAGACGTTTGAAAGTATTTGCTCAATTTGTTCCAGAGTTAAATGTCAGCAGAGAAGGACCAGGACTCAAGTCTTCTGATGCCTGATCCATTGTCCTTTCTACCATACGGCACTGTTTTTTGAGAAAAATAATTGACTTTTCAACTGGTCATTTTTTGCATCATTCGGTCAGAGCTTAAAGGTCTTATCTTGGTTCTGCCTGGAGATTCAGTTAATAAGCTTGTCATCGTTACGTTGCATCACCTCGTTTCAAAAAGACTCAGACTCTTCCAGAGATGATCTTTTAGAAAACCTTGGGTTTCTGCACACAACTCAGGTTTACAAATTCATTCTTCCCTTCCCTTTCGCCCACCCTCCGGGGTTGGATTTTAATAACACCACCACCCGGGGAGGCGTCCTGTAGAATCCGTGACCTCAAGAGCTGCAGCTCAATGTTAGCTTATAACTAGTCGTGGTGGATCTTTTCAGAATGATCTCCCTGCATTCGCTGGCCCAAGGGGTGACCTCACGTCACAGTGCAGAGACACTGAGTGAGACTAACTGGCAGCATCTGCTGCTGCTGAGATGTGGAATTGCACCAGAGCTGGCACCGCCATGGAGCCCCAGGGCTGGCTGGGTCCTTTGCCAAAGGACGGGAAGCTGCTTAAATCATGCAAGACAGCCCCGAGGTAAAAACACCCCTCCTGCTGTGAATCACGAGTCACAGTGATCAAACACAAGGCGGATTTCCACAGATCTGCTTCTCTGTGCTGCAGCATGAGGAAGTAATGTGGGGCGTACGGAAAGAACACGGGCTTTAGAGTCAACCACAGATGGTGGATGGAAGCCTATTTTACACTATCGTAGTGGGATGACCTTGGGCAAGTTACTTAACATTGTCTGAGTCTAGTTCCTCATCCTTTAAATGGGTATGCTACTAATGTCAGAGCAGTGAGGTTAGGAAATATATACATATATGTTTCTTTGCAGAGTGCTGAAACAGTAGCTGTTAGACGGAGGTACAGAGTATCATCACCATCAACACATTTCTAGAAGCCAAGCAGCACTTTATGAAAAGTCTACCTCAAACCCTTGCTCCCCCACTGAAATACTTCCATGGTACAAATTATCTTTACATGGTTTCAAACTGACTGTGATGATGTGTAATTTCTCTCTTGGGAGAGTCAGGGCATGAAATTCACTGAAGTCTCATCTAAATATTTCTAAACTGTTTCGACTAGGAGTTAAATAAGACATTTTAAGCAATTGTGGGTTAAACAACCTTATCCTAAGAGTACTGAAGGTATGGGTGGCATTAAATGAGTAAAAGGATCAAACTGAACTACACCCATCCTTATCATTTCTAAATAACCATTCTCAGGAGGTTAAAGTTAGTCAATATAGCTTGTCTGGCTGGATGCTGTCAACACTTCCCATTCTATATGATGATTTGCACCATTCTGAGCTCGCATTTTTAAGATAATTCTTTCCATCTTTAACCTCTTTTTCCCTTCTAAGGATGTTTGTGCTTAAATACACACAAATCAATTTGGCAAACCTAAACGCTTATACTCAGCAGGTGTTTGTCAAATATCTACTGAATAAATCAATTAATAGATTGCCTACTATATTATCAATTGCTCTACTGCCTGCTATATTATCCAAACAGAGCTATGAGACCGTGGAGGAGGACAATGGTTTCTCTTTGGGAGGTCAGGAAAAGCTCGGAGGGCAGGTCCCACTTGAGCTGAGTCTGAAGGGACTTTGGCAAGTGGGTTGGGGCTGGGAAGTCCCTCCAGGGAGGGCCCACAGCATGGGGCAAAGACAGAGACACGAAGACACTTAGAGTGTGAGAGGTGCAGTCAGGTGAGCTGAGCATGGGGCATATGGCAGGTGCAGGGGGGAGGAGCTGCAGGTAAAATTAAACCTGAAATAGTGGTAAAGATCAAGTCCCATCATGAAGTGCCACACGAAAGGGTTTCTTATTTTGGAAAGAATCCACAGGTGATTTTTGAGCACCCATCAAACATGGTAACACCTATGTTTTACAAAGAACAGTGATGACAGAGTGGAAGATGGAAATGAAGAAGGACAAAACAGAGAGGGAGAAGTTAGGGGACCCTCACGACAGCACTGGCAGCAGGCTAGGAGAAGAAGGAAGGGACAGTGTCAACTTTCCTCATTGCAGCGGGCAGCAACATCATCAACCTGGACAAAGGGCTGTTGACATCAGGGACGGATGAGGTCAGCAGGCGTTCGAACACAGCATGGGTAGCTTCCCTTCTGGGTCAAGCTAACCAGCAAGAAAATTACTTAACTTCTCTCAGATTACATAGAGAGAATTCTCATAACCAGCTCCAAAATGGAATTGACTAGAAATGATTCAGTAAATTGGAAAAAGTCCACTGCCATGAACTATCATCAGAAGAAAGACAAAGAGGTGCAGGAAAATAGCAATTTCTAATTAAACTTGCTGAGGTTTGTACAGTTACATCACGGGGTCAGGCGAAAGGACAGAAGGAAACTGGGTCAAAAGTCGGTTAGCACTTAAGTTCTGGAAGCAGAGAAGACGACACGCAGCACGCAAGAGATAAACAGATACTTTCATAGTTGTACTTCAAAAAAAATCAAGCCAGTATTCGTGGCAAAAACAACTCTCTCAACTGCATTATCTAAAAAGATGCAGAAACTCATCTACTAAAGGAAGTATCCATAAATAATGCACATTTGACTTGCCCCACAAATAGCCTGAAGCGATCTCAAAATTTCAGAGAGAAGTATTTATCATTTTCTTGTGGACCTGGCTCACCATCGCCATCATAATTAAGGGAAAAAATGTGTCAAAAATCATTTGGCTGCTGCAGGCACGGGAGACGCAGCTGTTGGGATGCCTGATGCGTACCCAGCGCTTGCCAAAGCTCCCCAACTCCCCATCCTGAGCCTTCAGCAGTTTTGTTTAGTTTGTTTTGTATCCTATGGGATGGAAAATAACCTGTGCTGATTGATGCAGTTGATGGACTCAGCTGGTGCCTCAGAATATGAAATAGGCACAGAAAGCCCCTCTGAAAAGTGGGGGGCTGGAGGTGGGTGGGCAGGGGCACCTCTGCCTCTGGACTGTGCAGGGTTGCTGAGCCAGCTGTGTTCAGCCAATGGTTCTATCAGCCGAAGCACAAAGAGTACCTTTGTGCTACCTGCCCCTGCCTCTGTTTTCAAAAATCCAGCAAAGACGCTGCTCTCCACTATTCTCAAAGCCCACGTCTGATTCTCTAGCCAGCTAACCTCTAGCCCTAAGGAGGAGGCAAGGCACAGGCATGCCCTCCCCCCTGCTCTGTTCTTTTGCTGCCCAGAGCCAGGGCATCCAAGGACAGGGAGCTAGACTGGAAGCCTCTGCAGAGGGAAAGTGGTTTGTCAGGAGTGCTTTTTATTTAAGTTTACAGGGGCTCCTCTGAGGTGGCAGGCAAGGGTGTAGAAAGACAGTGAGATTTTGCAGGGCAGTTGAGACATTTTAATCAGAGTTCCTTAACCTGATACTAACTTTCTCAAATAAACACAAAGACATCAAATGCAGTATTGTGCCTGCATTTAACAAAATCAGCTGTTTTACTTAGAAAACAGAGAGAGAGAAAGGGAAGGGATCCACAACCAATAAATTGTTTACAAGTTTACAAGGAGATAGATGGGATTAAAGAAAATCCTGGTTCCTCAGAAAAATTCCATGGTTGTACTCAAGCTTGAGGATTTTGACACAATCCCTTCATTTCCCCCATTTAAACTCAGTTAAAAAAGAAATCAACCTCCATGTCCAATGATAAAGTTAATCACCAGTGTTTTGACCTTGGAGAAATACACATGAAAAAAAGTAGGTGGGATAAGGATATATATTTTCTAAATATATATATATACACACACACACATTTTTCTGAAGAGTAGGGTGCAAAGAATTACTTAGGTTTATAACAAGTTTCAGCTCTTGTAATTGGAAAATAAATGTTTTGTGCCCCGGAGTGATATTGATTATTAGCTAGCCAAGAAGTACACTCTGTGATTTTCAGGACATCCTATTTGGAAGTAATTTTAAATTGCTGTCCTTCCTTTGTCTTAATTTTGCAACTATAGCAAGACTTGCTCTTTCTGAATTACGTGACCATTTGTGTACTGAACGTTCATGTATTTCTTTATGGATCCCCAAAGGGACTTGAGAGCACCTCAAAATCTGAGGATTTGGGGGAGAAAACTGGGCTCTTGGGGAAAAACTCACTCTCCCACTCCCAGCCTACAGGGTTTGCCTGGCCCCACCTTGTTACCTGACTCAGCATTGAACAGCTTATTTCTCCAGTGCAGCTGGAGCCCAATAAGCGCTCCTAGGACCTATCTATGGGTTCATGGCTGGGCTGCAGAGGTAGTAGCTGATCTCCTTTTCTGACTCCAGGAGTAGGGGGTGGGTCTTCTTACACCTGTGCCATTGAGTGCAGCCATCTCCTTTCTCCATTTCTGGTAAACCCTAGGGAGAATCTCCCCCGCCCCCGCCCCAACCTCCTGCCATGGGTTAGTACAGAACTCCTCTTTGCTTGTTAGGAGAAAGAACTGAACTCCTTATTTCACAGCCACATAAATAAACTTGCCCTTTCCACTGGGTCTTTCTCTTGAGGTCCCTGAACTACTCTCTGCTGACGACATGCCATTTTCTGTTCAATTCGGCGTGTTTACTTTTTTATTGTGATTCATGTCTGAATTTCTTTTGAATCAAATTATTGCATTTCCCTGGTGAGATGTGTGATATGACTATCTTGTTAGAGCAAAATCAAAGAAAAAATTGGCTCTGAATATTATGCGGGCTCGGCTCTACCACATGCTTCTTCCTTTTGTTTGGACACACTTCAGTCAGTGAGTTGATCAACCATGAATTGTCCCCAGGTTTAGGCCCATTTTCAAGCATTTCTGTCTTGGAAAAGATACAGAAGGATGGGTTGAAACAGTGTCAACAGAGAGACAGTCTCTGTTTAAAAAATATCTTACAATCTGAATGGCTGGTCTTTCCCTATACACTGGAAAGACCATCTCGATGATTACTTTGGGTGAGTCTTAGCTATACCTATGACGATTCTTTATATTTGATTAAAGTGGTTCGTTGCTTCAATGAGTCTCAATGACAAGCAGTCCATAGCATTTTTGAACAGGGGGAGAGCAAAATAATCCATATTACACTTTGTTCAGTATTTACATTTCCTTGCTCCCCTTTATGTCTTGGGTATCAATTATTGCATCTTTTGAGCAATTCCTGTGTGCCTCCTAATGATAACATTTAAAAATTGAGCTATCCACATTAAATAGAGACTTGTGTCACTTGAGTCTTTCTTCTCTTCCCAGTGCTTTCAGATTGAAGTTCAAGCTCCTCAGTGAGACACACGAGGCCCTTTGTGATCCCCCCTTTTGTTCCACACCATTTCCCCAATGCACCCCATTCTCTTGCTTCTGTGACCACACCCCTATAGTATTGTCTTTGGAATGCCCCTCTCACCTACTCCTCCTTCATGCCTGCTTGTCCTTCAAGGATATAAAGTCATCCTTGCTCAGTCATTCTCCCAGGTGGGCTCAGGAGCGCCCCTGTTCTCCACATGCCTTTCAAAGCACCCCTTGCAAACCTCTCCTGAGGTGTCTAACCATTCCTGCTGGAATTGCTACTTGTCCCTTTCTTCCCACTGAGGGCAGGGGAGATATGTCATTCCTTTCTTGTATATATATATCCCCTAGTGCAGAATCAGGTTTGTAGTAGGTCCTTTATATACAATTGTGAATTAATGAGAATAATTTTTAAAATTAAACTTTCCCCCAAATCCTACCTTGCCAAAGATGTCAGTAAGACCACTTTTATTGTTGTTGTTGTTTAAGATAATAAAAGAGAGTCTGTACTATGCCTTGGGGCTTTCTTAACTTAGATATGAAAATACTATTTTAGAAATAAAAGGTGACAGCCGATATTTTAAAATACATAACTTATTTTCTCAGTTCTTATATTTTTTAACCACGGAATCAAACCTATGTATTCTGAAGTTACTTGTTAATGGGGATGTTTGATAATATATGACAATTGGTAAGGAAACTATCTAGTCCCATAGATGAAATAAAAATGCTCTGGCCCCTTTCCTTAAAGGGACTGGCTCACTCTGTCAGACTGCAACATACAACAGATAATGTAGAAGCACAGAAACTCAGCATAAAACTGTTTCACTGTAGGAACATGGTATGTACGTCCTTTCTTGGATCTCATCTTTAAAAGTTGGTTTATTTCCCTTTTTTTTAATAATAAACATTTCATACGATGCCAGATACAATTTGAAGCACTTACGATGGTTTGATGGTTTAATAGTTTAATCCTCACAGCAACCTCATGAGTTTGACACTATAATGATACCATTTTACAGAGTGGCCCAGGGAGGTTAGGTAACTTGCCCAAGGTCACATAGTTAGTAAGAAGCAGAGCGAGGATAGGAGCACAGATTGTCTAAAGCCTCAGCCTGTCCTGAATGGTAGTCTCTCCGTGTCTTGACTGTGAGATGACTCACACTGTGGCAGTCAGCATGCAAAGCTGTCCACAGCAGGCTTGTGTTGACCCAAGGGACGCAAACTTCCCAGCGAAGAGCTTCCCTTTTACTACCTTTCTAGAAGGTAAAATGAACTTTGAAAAGGCTCTGTCTGAGATTTTCCAAATTCGCAGTAGAATAATAGTTCAATTACTGGGGTTAGAGAAAGCAGAGAAGGAGAAACAGTGGCTTGGGGCCTACCATTGCACTTTGACCTTCCAGAAGCTTGGCTGTGCCACTAGGAAAGATGCGGGCATGCAATCCCGTGAGGCAAGATTGGGGAAGGTGGAGAAGGACGTTAGGTGGCGGGTGAGGGGCTCCCTGGCGGGTGAGGGGTTGCCCCGTTTTTCCTGCAGCCTCCTGCTAAGATCTATCCATTTGCGGTCAACTCCTGCTCACTTCTCCATCATGCTGTCCTCTGTTCCTCTGTACCAGGTACTTAATAATCTGAAATGATCACACTGAGTAGTATGATTTTCTCTAACTGTATTTTCCATTTCACTTTTTTTTTCAGTACAACCTTCCTATTTGTTCCTGCTTTCCTCTCTAGTATTCTTTCTTCTTTCATCCCCCCTGCCTCCTTTCTTCTCTTAAAAAGATATTTAGATATTTTCAAGTTGAAAAATATTTACTTTTCAGCTGTCCTCTTGGATCCACTTATTAGCTAGAACAAAGAAAAAGTGTTGTCTGCGACGTAATTAACCAAATTTTATTTCATGGTATAACAACTTTTAAAGACTACTACCCTGGTACAAGCTTAAAATAAGTATACACTGAAGCAGTTTACACTTGAAGCCATATTTTTCAGATGAGCTGAATAGGAAATAACTTTTTTTACATACTTTCAAACATGTATTATCCATGGCGTATTATATGAAGTCCCATAAAATAGTCCAGGAATAACTGGATTCAGGTTAATATGTGAATTGATTTTTTGACTCACAGCTAATCTCTTTGACCTCTACATCTTTAAAAACATTTGAGCAACGTTTGCATTCAGAATATTGGATAAAATGATGACATCATCCTCATTCATTAGGCTTATCTATTCTCAATAACCGAATTTTGTCTTTCGCATGGCATTAGTGCTTTCAGAAGTCTTATGCCTCACACCCTTAATCCCTAAGCCAGCCTTTAAAAGTGCATAAGGAAATATGAAGAATCAGTCAATTTCACTGAATTATAAATTACAACACTAAAGGTAAATCTAAAAATTTTAGGGGGGCGGAAATGCAGAACTTCATCTGAGAATATTTGACAGACCTAAGTCCAACCTGGGGCATGATTTGGTTCTGTTTCCCTGACCTTGCATTCTTTGTCATTGACAGCAAACTAGATGCACAAACTACAGATCAGAAGCACGTCCGTCCACTTTTCTGCTTTGGACTAAAGACCCCTTGTTATGAAGAGGGTAGCCGTTCCAAGGCCAGCCTCGGGACCACAAGTTGCTTTCATTTCTAAAATGAGTCTCTGGTGATTAAGCTCAGGAAGGTAGTCAAACCCAAGGCAAAGCAGTAGCTGGGCACAAAACGAAGTCCCATAACTGCACCTAAAAGAGGACTAGGTAGCAGAGTTTAAACCCATAGGACACAGAGGTAGTCTGGACTGGTTTAAAGAATGTTCTAGGTCCAGGTCAGATGCTTCCCAACTAACAGCTAGTTAGGTAGATACAGACCCAGAAACACACTCTGAGATTTCAAAAGGCACCTATCTCTATATAATCCTAGCTTTATTCTGTGAGGAATCATAGCTCATACAGACTGAGAAACTGGCTAATGTCAGAGGCCGTGAAAGGGACGAACCCTGTGCTTTATATAGAGTAAGATACTTTCACTGTTGGGGGGAAATGACTGAGAACGCTGCCCGCACCAAGGCCCGGAACAGTGCCGTGCTTTCCCAGGCTGGCAGCGCGGCATCCACTGTCCTGGGTCCGGGACAAGCCAGTCTCTCTACTCCTGTCTCTTCTCCAGCATGTGACATCACTGGCTGGCCTGTGATGCTTTTAAGTGCACAGTTTCTTCCTGAGATAAGTACTATGAAATTATCCGGGGTTAGCATCATGCTCAAGTATAGGCAAAGCTAAGGGCCGTGATGAACAATGGGGAAAGAGAGTCCAGCGGCTTCCTCTCTCATTGCATGCTTACGTGGGATCAGGGAGAACGGGAAGCCTTCCTCCTCTTTCCATCTCACCCGCATTAACCCCGCGCTTTGGAAATGGGCGCAAGCCGGAGGCACCGGGGCCCTTCCGGGCAGCCCTCGTGGGGCGGGCCGCGTTGCAGACCGGGGACCCCGGCGCTGCGGACAGGGGGCCCAGGGCCCGCGCGGTGCTCGGCTCACCTCGTATTCCTCCTTGAAGCCGTAGCCCTCGGCGCACTTCATCTGGGTGATGTGCTGAAGGAGGTCCGCCACGCGGATAGCGGGGTGGAGCTGCCCCGTCTGGTACGGCACGTCTGCGGGCTCGCGCTTCTTGTACGTGTGCGACTGCACCAAGCTGCTGGACTCGCTGGCCATCGTGTGGGTGTCGTCTGGGGAAGAAGGCCGGGACAGCGTGAGTGGGGCCGGCGGGGCGCGGCTGC
Source organism: Myrmecophaga tridactyla (assembly GCA_004026745.1). Lineage (NCBI taxonomy): Eukaryota > Metazoa > Chordata > Mammalia > Pilosa > Myrmecophagidae > Myrmecophaga > Myrmecophaga tridactyla. The sequence continues at coordinate 12,637 of PVIY010013714.1, read as the reverse complement.
GGGCGCGCTAAGGAGCCGGGCGCGGACCCCAACCTGCGGCCGCCATCGGCGGAAAAGAAAAGTTAAGTGTTCGGGCATTTCGACGGGATTGGCCACACTGATAGGAATGAGGCAGAAAGCTTTGTCTTTACAAAGCAGGTCCGAACGACTGTGTGGCTGCTGCCAAGCTACTCGAGATAAGCCCCTGAGCCTTTTTGGGGGGGCTGACGTCTGCAGAAGTTTCCGCTGGAAACTTCATCCAGGACTGGCAGCAAACCAGTCTTGTGCGCTTCCAAAGATTAGTTACCTACTTTGTGTGATGAAGTGAATGAACTCTGTACAAATGTCCTGTGAGCAAAATAAAAGTGCACAAAATGGTTTGGCTTACAAAGCTAGCAATGGCAATGTGGACTTATGTATAAGCATGACATCCAAAGAGAAGCGGAGAAGGAAAAGGGAAGTTGGCTTGGGGGTAACATTCTGATGCGTCACTTGGCATGCTCTGGTATCAGAAAGCTTGACAAAATATTGTGGAACGGTACTTGGCACGTGGAATGTTCTAGATCGACTAACATGCAGGTCAACACACAACGGAATCAGCTGGCTCTGCCGGAATCTACAAATCAGACACACACACCCACTCCCTCCACACCTTTTCCATGGGACAGAAGGGGAACTTACCATTTATTGGCACTTTTAAGAAGATACATATCAGGAGAAAAGAGGAGAAAAAGGAAACAGGGCATAAGCAATAGAACTGCGTGAAAAATCACAGGTAGCTTTAATTTTGTACTTTACAGTTAAGTTTCCTATTCCTAGATGGTGGGAGGCAATGTCTCATCTCTCCCATCACGCTAGGATGGGATATTTAATCTATGCACTAGATAACAAAAAGGAGGTTAAAATCCTAACATAATTGCTCCTCACCCCCCTGAAACAAGTAACGACTAAATAGGCCTTATTTGTATTCAGCACATTTTCTCATTTAAATCTCTTTAACAAATTAACCAAATTATACTACAAAATTAGTGTCGAAATTTGGTCAAATAAGCCTAGAGAGGCTATATTTTAACGGAAGACTACTAGTAAATGAAATTAATGAACTGCGGAAAGTGTAGCTATTAAAAATGTCTTTGGCAGAAAAATGCTATTCGATTAAGAATTCCACCTTCTACAGGGTAAGCCATTATAATGCTGAATCCTCTAGCCGTTTTATCACTGAGGATGTCTATCATTGAAATATAGTGCTAGAGTCACTTGAAATGAGACATCTCAAAATTGATTGCAGGTATGAAGAACTGAAAGGTATAAGAAAGGGTGTGTTCGATTAAAAAAAAAAAAAACTGCCAGGGTGTTTATCAATAGGGGAATCAACTATGGTTACTATTGGGGTTTTATTGAGAAGTTAGAAGTTTAGCTGCAAAGAAAATTGAGTTCAAGGGTCCTTGATGAGCTGGACCTGGCTGCATTGCAAAGCACGGGGGCTGTATGGCATGGGGTGGCAGACACGCGTATAGCTGTGTGGCTGCTGCTGAAATGGCACCTGGTTCACTACAAGGCGGCAGAAGACACAAACGACAAAATAAAAGAGGGTGGGAGGTTGATTTCATGATTTTTTTTTTTCATTTGGATTTGCTTTGAAACTCAGCAAGCCGTAGGTTCCCGTCTTATTAAAACCGTCACAGATAAACCTGGACATTTTTCACATCAGATTGGCTTGCTGGCAAGTGCCAAGCCAATGAATGGGGATGCAGGATCCCTGCTAAACTACCGGACACACTGAGCTTTTTAGCTGCTCCAGCAGGAAGTTCTGTTCTTTATAAATAAAAGAAATGGAACATTAATGAGTTTCCGTTTTGTGCCTCTCTTGTTCTCTAAGTTTTGTATCTTTTGGGATGAACATAATTAATACGCCCTCCAAGGTGGACTGACCTTCGAAACTTCCCTAATCATCTGGGCTTTTCACATGGGTCCATAGCAATCTCGCAATTCTCCTCTTGGCCTCCTTGGAAGCTCTACATCTTCAGAGCTAAAATCACTTCCACTGCTATAGGTTATAGGTCTTGGCCTCATAACTTGGGGGATGCATCTTCGAAGCATTTAAAAACTACCTGCTCCATCTAAGAAAGAACGCTATTATCTAGTAGACATATATATCGAAGAAGGAATACACTTCTGCAATATCTGCTATGAAATTGGATCACCTATATTATTAGAAATTCTCGATTCCATGGAAATTAGTGATTAATGTTTCCTCTAACTTCTTAAAAAGGAATTGTTAATGATCAAATATATTGTCTGTCATTTTTAACATTTGTTAAAAAATTGTCAAACAACATTTTATTTTTAATTAAAAATTGTGCCTAAGAGGACATCGGAAATAAAGCTTCTCACTAAAATTTCTGAAGGTTTTCCTAGAACCGAAAAACAACTCTATCTTTAATGAACTGTCTTGAGTTTTCAAAAAATAGGAAAAAATGCACCATGAATGTTATATTCATGGGGTTTCTATATATATTTTTTCAGGGTGGGCAAGAAAATGGGGTAAAAGCGTCCTAAAGCTCTATACAATAAGGCTGGGCATGTGAGAGAAAAAGGCAAAGGACCTGCGAGCTCCGAATCACAATAAAACATTCTTTCTTGTTTTAAAGTAGGTTATAATTAGCACAGTCTCCCTAAAGAGCCAGAGTAGCTAAACAGTGTATCTCCTTTCCATAGTTTGACATGACCATCTCACCAATCCTTATCAGAGTCACATCTGCACCAAAGAATGTATAAGGAATACAGTTCCCAAGCATGGTCATTTGTGATGCTGTTACAAATATGAGCTCTACCTGGGTAACTATGATGACAGTTACTTATCAATCTGGCTGACATACTTTTCACTATGTACATCATTTTTGTGACTTGAATTGTCTGTTAAGGTGACTCAGTAAACAAGCCTAACCAACTTTAAAGAAAGTCCTTAGCATTCATAATCACAAAACAGTGACTTAAAAAAGAAGCTATCCAAAAAGAAATAAAAAAAAAAGAAGAAGCTATCTGCGTAATAAGCTTGTCTTAATCCTGCTGTGTAACCTGAACATTTGCTTCCCTTTGACAAAGCATGTCTCAGCCCTCCCCACTCACAACCCCCCAAGGTCACCAAAGGAACTGGGAATGAATGCCGCAGCACACAAAGAAATCACAAATCTGTGCCTATCAAAAGAGGCTGCAAACATCATTTGCATGAAGATTACGTTGTTAGGGTACCTGAGATTTGCTTGCCCCCTCACTTCTGAAAGGAATAAAAATGCAGCTTTCTTTCTTTTACAGTTGGTATTTAAAGGGGAACTTTAGTGCACTTTGTTAGCCAGTCCTCAAAATGATGCAAATTCAAAAATCCTGCTTTATGTCTGTTTTTCAACTTCAGTCTGAACCCTGCATTTTTTTTCCTCAGGCAACAAACTCACTTAAGCCCAGATAACACCATCAGGGGAAAAAAAAATCACCCTCTTTACAAAAACTGTAAAAACTTAGAGAAAAGAGAAGCACAGGTGGAAAAATATTACGTTGCTAAGAATCAGACCCTTGCAGGGAGAATTAGGGAGAAGAAGTTGAACAACTGCGGATGGAACTCTGGCTACAATGAATTGTTATATACCTGGAAGCCGTTTTTGCTGTGCTCCTTTTCGGTAAGGTTAGTAGTAGAAAGAGAACACATGCCGTGATGCACTCAGGTTATTTATGCGTCTCAAATGCAATAGCAGCTCATGCTTATTTTGTTATCGTAGCCAGGTAATGCCATTTCTCTTCGCCCTTTTTATATTGGGCAAATGGGATTTTTTCTTTAACCCCCTGCTGGAAACATTTCATACTTTAAATGCATTCTGCCCCACTTGGCTAACATTTTATTTCATCTCTAGTGACATCTGACACACGATAAACCATGTGATTATAAAGTGCCATCACATCATATCGCTGTTCAAAACATCAGTTCTTTTGACATCCCACCATGTGGCAGACACACCACGGAAAGCTGGGTGGGGCCAGCAGCTCCAGGATGGGAAGGAAGGGGGCCAAAGCTCTAGCAGGAGAATTTTTCTGCACAACATTTGGCATAATCAGAAAAATGCTCTTTTTGAAGTTGAAGTTTGCAAGTGCTTAGCAATAAGTGAAAATAATGAAAAGCCATTCTCACTTTTATGCCCACCACACTGGGCAGAATTCCACACTTAGAAGTATACAGCGAGCAGACCTCACTTTAAATATTGAACATATTAAAAAGGAGAATATGGGAGCAGAGATGGTATCACGCCCCCGTCCCCGACACAGGCAGCAAACCCTTCTTATCACTGGATATTGTTTTAGCAAAAATATTTTTTTATTATCTACCCTCCCAAGTCCTCTCTCTGCCCCCTTCCACCATGTCCTGCACATAATCACTGCATTGGATGGAATAAGGCCTTCAGTCTCCTACAGTGTGGCTACTGACTTTCTCAATTACTCCTGCAATAAACTGTGATAAAGGGAAATGTTCTCACCTAAAATTGCAGTTGGCACAAATGGGTCTGTCATACATCATAAGCAGGTCAATGCAGAAAAAGTAAAAAAGAGAAAGAACAGTAAATGATTGATAAAAGTTCCCCCACTTTTCCCGTAGAAAGCCACAGAAAGCACTGGGTTACAACACATCAAGCATATTAAGCTCCCAGAGCACCGACGGATTCTGAGTGCTGAGGGTGATGAGAGGGTGAGGCGATGGGAGAATCTGTTACCTGGGTAATAGGAATTGGGCACCGATGTGCTCAGCGTGTTCGTTTTCATGGTGAAGGATGATGGTGAAGACACAGCTGTAAGTAAAAGAGAGGCTGGTCAGGGGCTGTAGAGAGGCACTGCTCTGGCAATACAGCACTCCAGACGATGCGGGTCCAGTGAAGAAGCATCAGGGACTTATGGAAGTCCACATGGAAAATATCAGTCCTTGTTGTCTCTGGGGAGTGACTTGTACTGGGGAGAGGACAAGTACCCTCTTATTACCAAAAGACTTTTCTTAACCCACAAATGAAGAAAGGCAAACACAACCGTGGCCGCCATTTTGAACAGAAAATTCACTAGACTTCTTTTTTGACTTGTAGCCTTGGCTTGCGGAATTCTGCCATCACATCCCATTGATTTTTACAACTGAAAGTATGATGGTGTGTCTACGCCTGGCTTCTGCAGAATATTGTGAATACCAAAGGTTTATAAAGTAAGAGAAAGTGAATGTGCTATTACCATAAGTCCATTAAGGCAACACATTGGTAATTATGTGATCTGGCTATACTTTCCCCACATACAGTTTATTAATATCCTTGGGTTCATCCCCAGTAATTTAAATATGTTATTTGAATTTTAAAAAACCAAAACCAAAAACTATTCTGAATGTTCTTCAGTGTTTCCTGAGGAAATATGCTGGAATATTCTTTCTCCTTTCATACTTTCTCATCTACTTCTCATAACTACATTGATAAAGTTTTAATATGGATAACATCCAGTTGCTGGGAAGAAGTCACAATCATCATTTAAGAAATTCAAATCTTTTAGTAGTTTGTTAAGTCCTCTCCTCATATTTTAGATATGCAGAGACTTTTCCATAATGCTATGCTTTGGTTTATGAAAATAAAGGTGATGCTACGTGTGTGCTAGATTTAAGGTTCAAACTGCATGCCTATATATTGCTCTACACATCTTTTAAATCCTTATTAAAGGCTTATTTTTCTCTGAAATATTCCTCTGAAACAGTCAAGATTTACCTGTCACATCCTCCCTTCCTCTGTGTTATGAAGAGGGAGAGCACATCTCAACCAAGTTTTCTTATCCCATTGAAAATGGATATTTCTATTTTTAAAGTTGTCTGTCAAATCACTTCAACATCTTAATTGATCAGTATTGTTTAAACACTTTAATTTATTTAAAGCATATGGAGAAATGATTTGAATGTTCTCAAGTGCTGAAGTTAGTTAAACTTAAGTCTGAATTATCTTAGCTCTTCGAACAGTTGTCAATTAATTTGATGCTGACATTCTGATTGGGACAGTAATTCCCAATGGCACCCCCATATCGAGGGTCAGCATGGCCAAATCTCTGTGGGTGTCGTCAGGGAGGTTCATTCCAATAACACCATCTACTTTAGCTCTCCTGTTCAGTTCCTTCAGGATGGTGCCTTTACCTGTGCGTATATATATATATATATATATTTTTTTTTTTTATATGGGCAGGCATGGGGAATCGAACCCGGGTCCTCTGGCATTGCAGGCAAGCATTCCTGCCTGCCAAGCCTGTGCGTATAGTTTTAAAGCATTTAAGTACTTGGTTTGGTGTTGACTGTAGAATTGGTTGCAGCTGTTCAATAAATAATTGGTCGTAGAATTAGTAAATGACAAACAAGGAGCAGAATCTAGGCTGCCTGCCATTGATGAGAAATACAGAAATATCACATTTATAATGAATGTTTATGGTCAGCTTCCAAGAAAGTGAGCAACCAATGAAAAGAAGAACAAAAACTACTGGGTAGGTAGCTCCACAACACACCAGGTTCCCATGAAAAATGACGTCCACCACCATTTTTATGAGGTTGGCAAATATGTGCAAAGCAGATATAAATTAATTGTGCTTATCTTCATCTTTGTGTTAAAATAAGGTTGTTTTTTTTTGCTCGCTGGTCAATTTTAAAAAAATATTTTTATTGACAAATCTTCACACACACAGAGTCCATACATGGTGTACAATCAATGGCTCACAATATCATCACATACTGGTGTATTCATCAGCATGATCATTTTTTAGAACATTTGCATCACTCCACCATAAAAAGAAATAAAAAGAAAAAACTCATACATACCACCCTCCTTCTCATTGACCACTGGTATTTCCATCTACCCAATTTAAAGTAAGGTATTTTAAAATAGTTTTGCTGTCTTGTATAAAAATTAAACCCATTTCCCACTATACATATCTACTCCCTCTCCTTTTTATAACATATTAAAATAGAGGGTACAACTCACATTTGCTTTGATGGACAGATTCTTCTAAACTTCCATAAATATGCTCATGCTCAATTTGATTGGAGATTTAAATTCTCCAATCTCATTTTTCCTCCGTTTCATTTCTAAAAGCAACTCACGTCCAAATCTCTGGTATTTTCTCCCAACCCTAAAAGATCTTAAACGTATCCATACTTGCAATAGATTCTGAGCTGGCAGCTGGTTTTCTAGTGAACACTTTTCCCTCCAGTGCTCCGCCCCTAGCACTGCTTTCTTATTTATTTATATTTTTAATTTAATTTTATTATTATTATTATTATTTGGCATGGGCAGGCTCTGGGAATTGAACCTGGGTATCCAGCATGGCAGGCAAGAATTCTGCCACTGAGACACTGTTGCACCATCCTGTTTTCTTATTTTAAATGCATTAAGATAATTTTTCCCATTATGGTCTCTCTAAACGGATGGGATTCCATGGGCCCTCCCCATGGCTCAAAGAGTAGGAGAAAAATTGAAAGGTTACTCTTTTGTTTTCATGGCAGATTCTATTGAAGGGGCTGAAAATAAAGCTGGTACTCTTCATGCTCTTTGCATGAGCATCTGTGGATTTCTGCAGATACAGTCACTTTTTAAAAACTAACTGCCAAATTAAATTTCTTATCCTGGGGCAAATATCCTCTGTTGTTTCAACTTCAAAAGCCTGGAAACTGCTCTTGTGGATTTCTGCTCTTTGGGAAGGTCATTCCAAGTAAATGTATTCGTGAGAAATTTCACCATGAAATAGAAAGCTTGGAACATTAATGGGCTGTCCTGGAAAGTGAGAACGTATATCCGTGTGGTCCTTTTTACAGACATTCATGAAATATCAACTGCTACTCTAAGAATTCCAACCTTGGACATGGGAGAAAGGACTTCTCCAAACCCACCCCACAGAAAATGCATCATAGGTGGCTTTATTTTGGAAGATATGCACATTACCTATTTTTTAAAATGAAAAATATATCTGCTACAAAAAGCAGAGATTTTTATATGAAAAAAATGGGAAGCAGTACAGTTTGTGGTGTTCTATGGTACCAACAGCTTCTATCCCTTACACTGACATGATGACATGGGATGGGCAAGAACAATGACAATGAAGATGACTATTGTCCTGTCCCACCTGCAGCAAAGTGGGGCCTGCTCCTCCATAGCTCCTACGGGGTCTGGTGTGCATGCACAATAAAAGGCAGTAGCTTTTCTAGAAGGGCAATGTCAGACAAATGCAGCCAGCATAACGGAAAAACAAGACCAGACTCTACAAAGACTTGTGTAAGAGGAACTCAGGGAGCAGGAGAAGTCAAGTGGGCTACCATGCCACAACTTGAGTGAGTGGGAGTGGAGCGCAGGCTCCCAGCTCCTGAGACCAAGGTGCAGACACAAAACAGGGCAGAGCAGATGGTCAGAACCCCAAGCACAGACTGTCCACACTGAGGACTGTATTGTGTTCCTCAACAGAGATTCCACTTCTACGCCTGTGCTTTTAGTGTTGCTCTTGGAATGGCGTGGAAATGTTGCTGTCCCAAGGACCCCCGCCTTTGAGCATTTTTTAGTAATGGCTATGGCTGCACTTTGATTTCAAGCAAGATTATGCAGCCAGGGGTAGGTGCCAGTCCATGGAATGGATCTCCCATGGTAAAGTAACCCCTGACCTTGGACCCAGCAGGGCCGTGAACCATGGAGCTGGAAACACACCTTGAGATTCACTCTGGTCTCTGAAAAGATCACTGGGGACAAGACGCTTGTTCTTTTTGCATTTCATATGATCAATATCTTTGCTAGTTTCCTAAAATAATGCCTCATACCTGGATAGCAAGTATAAAGTATAGGAAGGTCTTAGCCGAGCTCGGTTTATCCACCTGGTGTGAAATGTAAGCCTTGTGGAGTTGAAATACAGTTTATTTTATTAATTGCCATGGATAGCTCTATAATCAAGGCAGAACCTGTCAGCGAAACAAATAAACAATTAACTTGTTACTGCCACTTAGTGAATTGTTTTATAACAGGCTTCCCCTGTGCAATTCTACACCTGGCTGGCTTACAGGTGGGCTCTGAACCACAAAAAGGATGATGAGAAACAGGTGCCTTCCTCTAAGGGGAGAAAGAAACCTTCCCACCCCTGTGGAGATGTCATTTCTGCTAAGCAACCTCTAGGGCCTACAGACGTTTCCCAGATCATCCACATGAGTGGAGAAACCAAAATGACATGAGTATGCCTCAGGGAGTTTTCTGTTTGTTCAAGCCCTAGCCCCACGTGGAATCCTGGAAAACCAGGCAGCCTTATTAAAAGCCAGGAAGCAAGGCACTCACAGCGCCCGTTGAGGTTGTGCGTGTCCATGAAGGAGAAGGCCTCGTCGCAGTTGGTACCCTGCTCTGCGTAGCTCTTGTCCATGGAATTCACCATCACGGTCATCTCCTGCCGAGGACTGCTGGTCGTCTCCTTCCGCTTCTTGGCCAGTTTCCTTAGAAGAAAAGGTTCAATTAGATGGATGTGCATGGACATGGAAAAAGAAGCTTTGGCACGCGTGTTAACTGATGTTCCCGAATCCCTTCTACTGAATTGGTCATCTTCACTCGTGCATTCACTTGTGGCGCCTTTGCATCTCGGGTCCTTCGCCATGCCTCTGGGACACTGAGATGGACACGTTTGCTGCCCATCCTCAAGAAAGCCGCAACAGTATTAGATATTCATTCACAGTTTAACAGATAACGTCATGTTTCTCCACTATGAGCTAAGTTTAACTGCTCAAGGACCCCGGTGCAATGCAATCATAGTCTGCTTACGGATATGCCTCTGAAATGCTTATTAACTCTTTGCTCAATTCTTTTCTACACGGACATACTCAGGATCAAAGAGAAGCTACCTAGTAAGTATTTGCCAAGTGAAACAAATAATTTTGGTGCCTGCAAAAGGCAAGTTGTCAAACTAAACACATGAGGTAAGGTGATTGAAGGGATTACAGAAGTATGAGCAGACAGGTGGTCAACTCACAGAGCCTCAAAGGACAGAAGAGGTTAGGTTTGGAGGAGTTGGAGTGGCATATTATATTCTCAGAAGTTTATGACTCTAGCCAGATCCCAAATGAACTCCAACTGGTTCCCCATTGAGGTTTGCTAACCCCCACAGGGCAGAATGAAACAAAAATCATGTTTCTGTCTTCCCTGGAAAGTTTAATTAGAGAAGCAAGTTTCTGTCGGTGCTTCCCTCCTGGAGGAGATCACAACAAGAACCAGGAAGGGTGAAGATTTCCAATTCTGTCGAGAAACAGTTTAATGGCTTCTGCATCCTGCTCACTGGCCACCAACAGTTCATTATCTAAAGTTATAGGTACCTGGACACAAGTCGAAACAACCCAAGGGAAACCAAAATATAAGTAAAGAGATAAGACAATTTTACAGATCTTAGCATCGAGGTGGTAGGAGTTGTTCTATGCACCTAAGACGAACGAGAACAGGATTAGAGAATTCTAAGAGAAGGTATATCATAACACTCAAAATACTAGGTCCTAAAATATTTTAATTTTATTAAGCATATAGCAGCATTAAAAAAAAGAAAAATAAAATGACAGCTCCTTCTAGTAAATCATCTTGACTGATTAACCTAGGACACTGCAGAATTTAAAATGAGCCGCATAATCAAAATCATCACCATATTAGGGGATTGCAAGTGCAATGTAAGGCATTTACAACAGTAGACCATATGGATAATCTTTATTATCATTTCCAAATGCAACATAATCCAAATGCCTTCTTGCCTGTAGTTATAAGAATCTTTTAATCTCATACTTTGAAGGCAGAGGGGTTTCATTAATAAGTTGCCCTTTCCATTGCTAAAATTTGCTGAAATAAGATACGTTTCTAAACAGAAAATCTCCTATAACTTCTATGCCAGTGTTAAAATTATAAAAAAGTAAGCGAGGGTGAGTGCTTGCAGCACTAGCACTGCTCTCTAACCATGAGCAGATAGCGGATTGCTTTTTATGGAGTTCCTTTTTTTTCTAGGCAGCCAGGCTAGCCTGAGCCCCAGTCAGGGCTTGGAAGTTCTCAACAGGTGTTCTGGACAGTGAGGCGGCACCCAGCTTGATCTCCACAGCTGTGCTTTACAATAATACATTTTCTCTCTACTTCTGAATCTGCCAGCTCATTGGAAAAAAACATTCTTAGGCCAGGTCTCCCCAGGAACGCTAAAGTGGAGGTTTGAGATAATTAGCTCCAAAATTCAGGCAAAGTGCCCACTATTTGCTTGAATTTCTTTGATTTGCTTCGAACTGATTTATGCAGATAATTGCCTCAATATTCTGTTTTGTTCCGTTCACGAAGAGGGGCAAAGTGAACTTGACTAGATTTTCCTTTTTGCCTTTTCTGGCTTGTATTCCTGTAATCCTAAAGGTTTGCAAATGACAGCCAATGTGTATTGTGCAGTATTGGTGGCAGCGGGCATGGGTGGGGATGTGTGCCCTGATAAAAGCTAAGCTTGGGCTGCAAAAGAGTGTTCTTCCTCATCCTCCATCATGTGAACTAATTTCAGTGATTTCAAGCTAAATACTTCATCACTGATCATCTAAAAGCACAAAAGCATCCCATTAAGGACAGGTGTGAACCTGCTCAAATCAGAGGTTTTGTCATAGACCAAGCTTTATGCCCAAATCCATGAAGGACACAATCTATGTTCATGGTCCTCCTTCAAAGTCCAGCTCACACATGACATCCAGGGGTGAACGTCCCCCTGGCAATGTGGGAGAGGACTCCCAGGGATGAATCCAGACCTGGCACCATGGGATCAACAATTCCATCCTGACCAAAGGGGGAAAAGAAGTGTAACTAATAAAGTATCAGTGGCAGAGAGAGTTCAATAGAGTCGAGAGGCTACTCTGGAGGTTGCTCTTACATAAGCTTCAGGTAGACCTTGCTACCTATCATAACCTGCCAACCCCCAACCTGTACCATTCCAGCCAATCCTAAAGAACACCTAGGGCAATATATAAGATTCCATAAGGGTTCCATGCACTAGAGTAACTTTTCAGAAACCTACAATCTCCAGATGGGTCCCTGGTCCAGGTAAGTCCTGAAACCTAGCCCAGCCTCTCCAGAACATCAGTTAGTTCCGTCTCCCTACCCCATATTAGTGACAGACCCTTCCAGTATGAAAAACTTAGAGTTGCCATAGCCCAAACATTCCTAACGAGAGGGATGGAAAGACCAAAGGTGATGGTGGAGTTATATACAGAAGATAATATTTAACAAATTAATATGAATGCTGAATCATTAAATTGATATCTCTTTTAGTCTCCAGTATTTTAGAGCAGCTAGAAGTAAAAACCTAAAATCGTGGCATTGTAACCCATACCAAACTCTGAAATATGTTCTACAAATAATTGTGGTGCTGTGCTTTGAAATTTATAGCTTTTTGTATATATGTTATTTTTTACAAAAAAAGAAGGAGAAAAAATTGATTGTGATGATAAAAAATATTTAAGCCCTCTACCCTCCTATATTCTGGAGTAGCTAGAAGGAAAAATATGAGAGGATCGTATGGTAGCCCATGACAAACTCTGGGATCTGTAACCATTTGTTGAAGAGTGCTTTGAAAACTATTGCTTTTTTATTTCTTTGCTTTG
>PVIY010013713.1:0-58430 GCA_004026745.1 Myrmecophaga tridactyla | reverse complement strand
TTAAAATTAAGCCTAAGAGTCACCCCCAAGAGAACCTCTTTTGTTGCTCAGATGTGGCCTCTCTCTCCAGCCAACACAGCAAGCAGACTCACCACCCTCCCCCTGTCTATGTGGGACATGACTACCAGGGGTGTGGATCTTCCTGGCAGTGTGGGACAGAAATCCCAGAATGAGCTGAGATTCGGCATCAAGGGATTGAGAAAACCTTCTCGACCAAAAGGGGGAAGAGTGAAATAAGACAAAGTGTCAATGGCTGAGAGATTCCAAACAGAGTCGAGAGGTTATCCTGGAGGTTATTCTTATGCATTAAGTAGATATCACCTTGTTATCCAAGATGTAATGGAGAGGCTGGAAGGAACTCCCTGAAAATGTAGAGCTGTGTTCCAGTAGCCATGTTTCTTAATGATGATTGTATAATGATATAGCTTTCACAATGTGACTGTGTGATTGTGAAAACCTTGCATCTGATGCTCCTTTTATCTACCTTGTCAACAGATGAGAGGAACACGTGGAAAAAAAAATAAATAATAGGGGGAACAAATGTTAAAATAGATTTAGTTTGAAATGCTAGTGATCAATGAAAGGGATCAGTAAGGGGTATGGAATGTAAAATTTTTTTTTCTGTTTGTCATATTTTTCTGTTGTCTTTTCATTTCTTTTTCTGAATTGATGCTAATGTTCTGGGAAATGATCATGATGATGAATATGCAACTATGTGATGATATTGTGAATTGTTGAGTGTATGTGTTGGGAATGTTTGTGTTTCTTGTAATTTTTTTAATTAATAAAAAATTTAAAAAAAACCTCTATAGTAGATAGCTTCTTAAATTTTACACCCAAAGCAAAAGCAACGAAAGAAAAAATTAGATAAATGGGAACTCCATAAAATCAAAAGCTTCTGTGCCTTAAAGGACTTTCTCAAACAGGTGAAGAGGCAACTCAGTGGGAGAAAATATTTGGAAAACAGACATCGGATAAATGCTTAATATTCTGTGTACATAAAGAATTATACAACTCAACAACAAACGAACAAATTATAAAATGGGCAAAGGATATGAATAGACAATTTTCCAAGGAGCAAATACTAAATGGCTAAAAAGCACATGAAGAGATGCTTATCTTCATTAGCTATAAGGGAAATGCAACTCAAGACAACAATGAGGTATCACCTCACACCTATAAAAATGACTGCTATTAAACAAACCGAAAACTACAAATGTTGGAGAGGATGTGGAATGATTGGAATACTTATTCACTGTTGGTAGAAATGTATAATGGTACAGTTGCTGTGGAAAACAATTTGTCGATTCGTCAGAAAACTAAATATGGAGTTGCCTTATGACTCAGCAACACCAATACTCAATATATACCCAGAAGAGCTGAAAGCAGTGACATGAACAGACATTTGCACACCAGTGTTCACAAAGCAAAATTCACAACTGCCTAGAGACAGAAACAATCCAAATGCCTTCAACAGATGAGTAAATAAACAAAATGTGATAATACATATGATGGAATATTATGTAGCTGTCAGACGAAATGAGGTCCTGAAGCATATGACAACATGGATGAACCTGGAGGACATAATGCTGAGTGAAATAAGTCAGATACAAAAAGATAGGTACTGTATGCTTTCATTAATTATGACTCTGGTAAAGGTAATCTCAGAGGTTTACACTGCAGAATATAAGGGACCTAGAGGTACACAAAAGCTAGAGGTGGAGGAAAGGTTACCCCATGAGGTTGAACTCAAATGTATTGGAACGGATAGAAGTAATGCTAACTAATTAGTGGAATTATAAGTAACATAGCTATATTGAAGGTGAGCAACTTCAAGGTTTTAATATTGCACAAAGAGTTAATAATAGAGGGGTATAGAGGGAAAACTAAAATTGCATGCTATGGCCAATAGATAAAAGGAAGACATGAACAGTACCACAGCAATACTAGGGGTAAATATTTGGGGCCAGGGGGTGAGAGAAGAGATTAGGAGAAGTTTTGATTTGATCTTGGATAAGGCTGTGTGTATCAATTTTTTGTTTCTGGAATAGTGTGTGTCTAGATAGCTCCTTTAAACAGCCCAAAACCCATGGAGCCCAGAATGAGAATGAGGCCTTGTAATGCTATATAGCTTAAGAATAATACCTGGATACATCTCAAACTATGGTGAGCTAATAATTTTAAAAGTATTGGTAGAATACTTTCAGGGACTGAAGAAAAAAATATGGGGTGCATGGGTGGTTCAGTGATAGAATGCTCACTTACCATGCTGGAGATCCGGGTTCAATTTCCAAACCATCCACCCTAAAAATATATACATATATGGAACAATTAAACTTTCCCATTTGGGAAACCCTTGGTGCCCTCTCAAACATTGGGAACTCCCAAGAAAATAGACCAAGCCCTTGATTTTTTTCTTTTTCTTCTTTTTTTTTTTTTTGCACGGCCAGGCAATGGGAATTGAACCCAGGTCTCTGGCATGGCAGGCAAGAATTCTGCCACTGAGCCACTATTGTACTGCCCCCAAGCCCTTGATTTTAAGGCTTGTCCTTATGAAACTTATTTCTGTAGTGGAGAAGCTAAGACTACCAATCATGAGACCTAAGAGTTGCTTCCAGGAAACCTTTTTTGTAGCTCTCAGATATGGCCTCTCTCTCTCTCTCTCTCTAAACCCAACTCTGAAAGGAAAATCATTACCCTCCCCAGTACATGGGACATTCAGGGGTGAAAGTCTTCCTGACAATGTGGGACATGACTCCCAGGGATAAGTCTGGTGCTAACACTGTGTAATCAACAATACCCTCCTGACCAAATGGGGGGATAAAAAGTGTAACAAAATAAGGCATCAGTGGCTAAGAGAGTCAAAAGACTACACTGGAGGGCTACTCTTATGCAAACTTCAGCTAGACGTTGCTAATTCCTATAGTTTTCCAAAACCCAACCAACATCAGTAGTGCCAACTCTTAAGAGCACCTAGTGTTCTAAACTGAGACTCTATAAAAGTTTCATGCACTATGTTTATTTTCCTGAAGCCTAGAACCTCCAGAGGATTCCTAGGCCAGATAAATGCTGAAACCCAGAGAGACCAGCCTCTCCAAGGTCATCAACTATTTGTGTCCTCATCCCTTATTTTCAACACCCTTCTTAATGTGAAAATGTTAGAATCCCTATAGACTGGGGGAAGGAGCAAAGGAGAAAGAGGAGTTATAGCAGAGAAAATTGGATTTACCAAATAAGTATGACTGCTGAATCACTAAGCTGATATTTCTTTTAGTCTCCAGTGTTTTGGAGCTAGAAGGAAAAATCTGAAATAGTAGAATAGTATCCCATAACAAACTCTGAAATCTGTTCTGTAATTACTTGTTGAAATGTAGTTTGAAAATTATTGCGTTTGCTTTCTTTACTTTGCATGTGTTATTTTTACAATTAAAAAGCTTTAAAAATATAAAATAACTCAGAAGACATCTTAAAAAGGTTGCCATTAGTCAAAAACTGAACAACTTAAAAAGCAAAATAAGGGTGATAAATACAATGGATTAAAACACATCAAATATGTCTAAAACTATGATATCATAATGATACTTTAGAATAAAACCACGACTAACTGGTCACTGCTGTAGGATGTTAGTGAACTAATGAATTTTTCTGAAGAGTGGTTAATAGAAGGATAGAATTTTAAAAAAATTGGAAGGGGCAAAGGACTTGAATATACACTTTTCCCAAGAATATATACAAATGGTCAATAAGACTATGAATTGTTGATCATTAGGAAAAGGTAAACCAAAACCCCAAGGAGATACTACTTCACATCCACTAGGATAGTTATTAATTAAAAAACGAGAAATAAAAAGTGTTGGCAAGGATGCAAAGAAATAGCAGTCCTCCTGCAGTATTGCTGGAAAAGTAAATCGTGCAAGCCACTGTGGAAAGCAATTTGGTGCTTCCTCAAAAATTCAAACGTAGACCTACCACATAACCCAGTAATTCCACTCCTAGATACATGCATAAAAGAGATGTAAACAAGGACTCAGATTGATACTTGTATACCAGGGTTCACATAAGCTTTACTCACAACTTTCCCAAAGGTGGAAACAACCCAAGTTTCCATTAATAGACGAATGAATAAGCAAAATGTTTATGTTCATAAAATGGAATAAAAAGGAATGAAGTTCTGATACATGCTACTGCATGGATGAAACTTGAAAACACCTTGCTGCATGAAATAAACCAGGCAAAAAGGACAAATATTTTATGATTCCACTTATATAAAATAACTAGAATTAGGAAATTCATAGAGACAGAAAGCAGATTACAGGTTCCCACAGGGAACCAGTGGAAGAGGCATGGGGACTGTCTCCTTAAAGGGTACAAAGTTTCTGTTTTGGGTGATGAAGAGTTTTGGTAATGGACGGTGGTAATGGTTGCCCAACATTGTAAATGTAATTAATGTACACTTTAATGGCTAAAATGGCAAATTTGATGAGATATATAACCCCAATAATCTTTTAAATAAATAAATGAATGAATGTATGATGTTTCTACTCGAAAATTAACAATATAAATACACATAACCACATTGGAAATTAAATACAAACAGTCAGTTGAAGAAGTTTAAAATATTTATCTCAACCATGTTCAGATCCTATGAAGGTGGCTTATTTCTTCTAAGAGCCCTGAACTTGGGGTTAATGGCCCACCCCCACCCCCGGGGGCTTGTGGACAGAATTAGGGAAGTGTATCATTTGGATGGTGAAAATACATCTTCATTATCACTCGTTTTTTTTTATACGCTTTATGGCGGGGTTACATTTCATTATTTTTCCATGTGAGTATCCCATTATTGCAGCATCATTTATTGAATTTTTGTTTGTTTTGTTTATTTTTTGGGAAGTGCATGGACAGTAAATTAAACCCAGGTCTCCCATATGGCAGGCAAGAATTCTACAACTGAACTACCTTTGTACCCACCATTCTCACTCATCTTTAACTGAAATTTAACATGAGTACTGGCAACAAACCCCACAGCAATATGAGTAATATCTGTGTATTTGTCTCCCATAGAAATCATAGCTATTTTCCTCTCCTATTATAGTTGTCACAGCTATCTCAAAGCATCGTTTATCAGACTACTGAGTGGCTGCAAGAAGGGATGAAGTTGTGAGGCAGGCAACTAGGTAAATGAACCTTAAGGATAGTATGTTGAATAAAATGGTAGAAAAAAAAAAGACAAATATTGCAATACCTCATTCACTTGGACCACTTATAATGTACAAACTCGGAGAATTGCAATTGAAAGCATGGGGTATCAGGGTGGGGCCTACTGTAAAGTGTCCTTGATTATAGCAGTCACATACATTCAGGAGTTGTAACTGTTACTTCTAAGTCCTGAAATACTGAGCTATTTGTGTATAACCTGTTCATGCCCTATAACTCTGGGTATTTATGTGACACCTGAGACTTTAAGTTAGAGCACTGAAGTCATGAAAATCAGCACTACCCCATACAGGAACTGTTTAAAAAGTTGAAAAAGTGATCAGACTTCAACTAGAGATATGAACAAAATTAATTTGATAGGACTAAGGTAGATGAAAATGCAGAGTAAAGGATGATATGTTCCATATTTTAAAACTTCACTTCTGTGTGAGACCAAAGGAAGGGATGTTTCTTTGGTGTAAAATTTATATTTTGGGTAGAGCATTATCTAATTTAACCCCTATGATCAGTTTATTTGAATGCCGTAATTGCATGGACTCTTGAATAGGGCATGAGATCCCGGTGGTTTGTATAGGTTAGTGTGATGCCATGATATATCCCAGAGTAACTTGCAAAGTCCCCTTGGGGGGCTGGGGAGAAAAGAGGAAACATTCAACTTCCTCATTTGGAGAATTTTTTTATATTCTCACAAGCAGTGGGGACAACCAAATCAGTGGGCTGAACCCTCAATCTTGGGGTTCGCCCCTACGAAACTTATTCCCACAAAGAAAAAACAGCTAAGCTTATTTATAATTATGCCTAAGAGTCACCCCAGAGAACCTCTTTTCTTGCTCAGATATAGCCTCTCTCTCTAAGCCAGCTCAGCAGGTAAATTCACTGCCATACCCCCATGTGGGATCCAGAGGTGTAAATCTCCCCTTGGCGATATGGAACAGGACTCCTGGGATGAGCCAGGACCAGCACTATGAGATTGAGAAAGATTTCTGGGCCAAAAGGCAGAAGACAGAAATGAGACAAAATAAAATTTCAGTGGCTGAGAGATTTCAGAGTCAAGAGGTTATCCTGGAGGTTATTCTTAATGTCTTATACAGAGATCCCTTTTTTAGTTGATGGTATATTGGAGTGGCTGGAGGGAAGTACCTGAAACTGTTGAGCTGTGTTCCAGTAGCCTTGATTCTTGAAGATGATTGTATAACTATATAGCTTTTACAATGTGACCGAGTGATTGTGAAAACCTTGTGTATGATGCTCCTTTTATACAGGATATGGACAGATGAGTTAAAAAAGAAAGAAAGAGAATAAAAAAGAAATAATAGGGTGGATAAAGGGCAAAAAATTGGGTAGATTGAAATACCAGTGGTCAATGAGAGGGAGGGGTAAGAGGTATGGGATGTTTGATTTTTTTTCTTTTTTCATTTATTTCTTTTTCTGGAGTGGCGCAAATGTTCTAAAAATTAACATGGTGATGAATACACAAATATGTGATGAAATTGCGAGCCACTGACTGTATACCATGTATGGACTATAGTATGTGAAGATTTCTCAGTTAAAATATTTTTTAAAAACATGATTTAAGCTCATCACCACTGTTTGAATGCTTCTAAGCTTGCTGCTAGATTGTGTTTTTTAATGCATTAATAAAGAAGCCCACACATTATTATTTCGTGATTTTTTTGATATTGTGTTTCCTTTGCAATCCTTTGTATTTTGTTTTATGCAATTAAAAACATTATTGTGAAGCGGTACATTTGACTCAATTATTTAAAGACTATCTATTTTGCCAGTTATTGAAGCCCCTTCCTTTCATGAATGAACCCGGCCTTTTGAGTCTGTAGCTACTTTTGCATTTTTATTGGATGCTCTGGCACCTTGAGGTGAGTTTGAATAGAGCAAAAACAAAGAAGTGAAACAAAGGGCAGTCTGTATGATAATTTAACATACACTTGAATATTATTTTTAACACTTATGCATTGCAGTTCGGAACTGGTACAAAGAAGTGTGTGTGTTTGCGTGGATGTGGTAGGAGTTGAGTATACATGTGGCAAGACCACCCCAAGACGGCAGGGGCGGAGGAGGTTTTGTCTCTACTCCCCAAGATCAGTCAAGCTATGACAAGGAGAGGGGGTAAGGACCAACTGGGGGAGATTTTCTCTCACCACCACCACCTCAGGACCCAGTAACAGTGGGATGTGGGCAGCGAGGAGGTACAGCTGATTCCTGGGAAGGTGAGGTTTCTCCATTTTCTCCTTCAGGTGAACAGGAGGGGATTATCACAGAGCCACCTGACCCTATTTCAGTGAAATTTGTGATTGGAAATTGGAGTTCATCACTCAGCTAAGGCACCAGGTTATCTCAGCTCTTTTGCATAGACCTCCCTTTGCATAACTAGTCAGTTTTCCAGATAGCTGAGTTCTTATGGCTTTCAGCACTAACACTTTTTCATGTTAATTATTGTGGATAACTGAAGATAATTTAAACATATTCTATATCTCCTATCTCCTTACACCAGCAGCCTGAAATCAGTGTAATCTTTTATCAGTGACCCTGAGTCAGCATTAAAAATGTATTTCCTTACATGGGCATGTTACAAATGTAATCCCTAGGACCACAGAGGGTCTTTGACCATAATCTATATAGAGGCTAAGATCTTTGAATTCTTACAGATTTTTTTCCTTTCTTTTTCTCTTCCTTCTCTGTTAGACTGTCAGTCATCACTTCTCATTGTTTCCAATCTAATGAAGAGTTTCTTTTATCCTCCTATAGATTTGGAAACCAGATAAGCAAAAATAAATACATGCTAAGTGAGAGCTTGAGGACATTTCAAATAGAATAGTAAGTGCAGTGCATGACCTTTATTGTGTGTTGTCTGTTACATTTCTTTAAGGGTTCAAGGAATTTTGTTTACTTGCTGACCCTCTACTGTGTGCTAGATGCATGACTTGATAGCATAGCCAACTTCCAAAATAAGATGATTCAACTATATGTGATTTTCTGTGGAAAGCATTCAGAAGGCATTATTTCTCCAATCTGTATGGCTAGATGCCAACTATAAGAAACTCTTATTCCAGTTTTTAACTGACAGCAAGTTTCTGTTATTGAGTCAAAAATCTCCTGAATCTAGTAACTGAAATGTTTACAGATCTTGACTACACAAGCTTTGAGTCACACACACATTTTCACCCAGGCAGCAAAATGAACTTCCCCACTTCCCCTTTCACCCAGGCTTTATTTGCCTCATTTAGTCAGCACCATACTATGTGCTGAAAGAAGCATGGACACATGTTGAAATCCTGATTCTACCTCCTACTAACAGTCGGGTTTGGGGGAAATTATTATCCTCCTCTAGTCTCAGCTCTTTCATCTGTAAAGTCAATATAATTTAGGGCCCAGAGAGTCTGTGGCTTAGGTGACATCATTTTGGTGAATTTACCCAGTTGTGTCAGACATGTAGTAGATGCTTCATAACTATTTGTTTCCTATCCTTTCCCATATTATTTTATTTTCTTCCTTTACCCTGAAATGCATAAATCATCTTCAAAATAAATCATCTTTGATGAGGCCTTGTTTGGTTGGGCTTTAGTGACTCCTCTTAAAACACCATCAGATCTTGAACACAATTGTATCACAGCACTCTTCACCTTGCAATGTAATGACACGTATCTGCCCCTTAGAACATGAGTTTCTTGAGAGAATTGGCAACTCATTCATTTGTGCATTCCCAAATCCTACCTTACCTGGCAGTAAAGGTTTAATAAGTGAATAACAGAATGAATCACCATTTAGATATCCTAAGTGAGGGTTTGCTTACATTAGGAGATTCCTAGTCTGGTATAGTAAGTATTTGGATCAGAGGCTGAGATCCTGAAAATCAAGTGGTCAAGATGATCAAATGCACAGGTAGTTACTGTCACCTGAGAATCTGGCCTTTGTCCACTGATGGTCCTCTGCTGACCTCTTAGCACCGTGTTTGGTTCCTAACTTAAACTCAGGTAATTTCCTGTCTGGATCTTCAATTTGGGGGGGAAAATTTTTCATCTGCAATTTCCATGCAGAGTCAGTCTGATTTTAATTAATAAGAAGGTAAATGAGAAGACCAGTTCTTCCTTCCTAGCTTACGCTTAGCCCTCTCCCTTTCACAGTTACTCAAGCAGTCTTTCTTAGGAGAACACAGCTGCAGCTAAGTAGCTGGGTCACCACACACTTGACTTACAGTTATTCAGAGCCCCCTTTCTCTTTCACCTCCTGCCCCTTCCCCATCAATAATTTCTGCCATCTATTCACTCCCATGAATTTTCCCATTTCCATGCAATTGCACAACCCTCTGGTCTTCCCTGTCTGTATTTCTGTCCTCTCTTTTTATGCTTCTATCCATTCTACACATACTTGCCAGAAGAATCATTCACAAAAATCACATCTCACTTTAATAAAAATCAATAATAATTCTTTATCTTTAGCTGTCCTTTTCAACCAATGGCACTGTCTCTGACTTCCTTCTTTTCCTTTCCCACCTCACTTCTCCACTTCAGTAAAAATGAACCACTTCAATGCTTGTCTTTTCATCCAAATTATTTCCTTGAAAACATAACATTTTAGAGTAAAAAAATGACCTTAGAGATCATCCAACAATTCTTTCACAATCCCCTCATTTTTTTATAATCAAGAAGCTAAGGCCCAGAGATAGCTGGTGACGTCCTTCTGTGAGAAAGCTCTAGCTCTATTGTCTCCCCTTTGGATGACATTTGCACAGTCAGGGAAGAGGCAGGGAGGATGATTTTCATAGAACATCTACCAATATCCATGTACTATTCTAGGTTGTACATGTGCTCATGTGATGCACATAATGAGTCCACTTTATGACAGACAAATCCAAAACTCAGAAAGGTAAAATAACTTATGTGTTCAAGGTCATAAATCTTGTCTATGTCAAACTCAGTTCTGAAATGGAGGTTTGCTTTATCCCCAGATCTCATCTATTTTCTATATCTCACTGCCTTCATCCCAAGAACTATAATATTCACATTTATATCTACGTCCCTCTTCGTATGTTATTTCACATGGGTAAGCCAGACTATATTTTCTACTTCTTTTGTCCTTCATCTCACTCTCACCCAGTACAGTAATCTCTTTCATGAAATTACAGTAAAAGTCCCATAAATTCCAGACTTTTTAATCAAGTTTAGACACTTGTACAAATCTACATTTAACGTGAGAATAATCTAGATACGCATTCACCATGTCCTTATTGCTAATTATACCGTTCTTAGCTTCAAATACTCACCAAAATAAGTTAAAAAAATTAATATCTGCTAGCAACATTAAGTTCCTTCTATGTCCTAAATATTACACTATTATACTAAGGGATTATGTAGATACCCCTCTCAATTCCCCCATCATTACCTCACCCACTGACAAAAATGAAAGAAAAAAAAATGTCCCATAGAGATCTCTCAAGTGAAAAGAAGTAAGTCATGGGTGTTGCTCAAAAGTTGCTGCTTTATAAGTAAAAGTAGCCCTCCAGCATCCCCGGCAATTTTTAGAGTAAGAGGGATGAAAATGGAGGGGTAGCAAATTGTGAAAAGAAAGAGTAGGGAGAGAGCCAAATATATGATGAATGTGCTTATATTACCCCCTGAAATATTTAAATGAGGCCTTTGAATTTAAAAGTATACTACTTAATCCCCATTTTTACACCTCTTACTCAGAAGCCAACCTTCCTTCCCAAAGTGGTAGAGTTTTTACACAGGGCAAAGAATAAAGTATACTGCATGTTAATTTTCAGACATTCTGAGAAACGGCATTATCCCTTAAAAAAAAGTCTATGTTAGTTGGCTGTCCAACTGAAGTAAATTGCATTGACTAATAGTAATAATAATAGCCGTTACACTGTGTGTGGCTTTCAGGTGAGTTTAATCTGAAACCTGGGCTAACAATAATGAATAATTTGTGCTGAAAGAGAGTAAATGAACTATAAATAACCAGCCCCTATGAGAAGACAATAGGGAGGTAACATGCTGTAGCAATTTCTACATAATCTACAAAGTGGCAGTATTTCTGAGTGTGCTAATTGTCAGTTTTATAGGATATTTTTCAATTTAACGTGAGTTGTGATATCCACAACTCAGCAACAGGGTCAGTCCAGTAAAAATGAGCTATGCAGTCCTTTATGGTTTTCCTTTTAAAATTGTAAACATGTACATTTGAAAAAAAAAAGGAACTCCCTTTCAAGAATGTCAAGTCATCTTAGATGAGGTAAGCTTTACAAAAGGACAAATGGGGAAGAAGTTCAATGTTTGCTAAAACATCTCACTCAGGGACTCTTCCCTGAGCCCCCCACCAAGGATACTGAGAATACCAGATCTCTCATACAAGGGACAAGAGTGAGGGGGAGGTTTGGATTTTCTATTTGATGATGGTGTGTTTATTGGCTATCTTTCTCTTGGAAACAATGAAATTATCTAAAATTGAGAGTGTGGATGGACTATTAACTCTGGACACTGTACATGAGACCCAGTAAACGGAGGTGGCTGAAGGATACACTGACTGGGAACTAGACTGGCGAACGATGGTGCAAACATATGATCGAACATGGTACTGCTACAAAAAGGAACTAAGTTTGTGAGGCACGCAACGATGTGAATGAACCTGTGGGACATTTGATGAGGCAAAATAAGCCAGAAACAAAAGAGCAAATATTGTATAACCTCATTTATAAAATGCTTATACGAAAACTGGGGCCTAGATTGTAAATTCTAACAGCAATCTCATTTAGTCCGGAGTGGTAATTGTTATTTCTGGATTTTGAGGGAATGTTTTATATATGTATAAATCCAGTAGTTACAGATAAGAATGAAGCTGATTGGGTTGGGATTAAGGTAATTCAGAATACAGGGGTAAGGAAGACATTACCTGTATTTTATAACTTCACCTACTCTTTAAGACTAAAGGAAGAAAGTTTTATTATGTTCAGAACCTAGGTTTCCTATAGCACATACTCTAACTCAACCTTTCTAGATAGATCATTTAAACAATCCAAACACAGGGGGCCCAGAATACGAGTGAGAGTCTTTAATCCTGTATGGCTTAATATAATGCCTTGATACATCCCAGAGTATATTAAGCAGATAATCAAAAAGTATTTGGATGGGAGGAAAATTATGGAACTATTAAACTTTACCACCGAGGAAACCCCAGACAGATACTATGCCAAACAGTAGGTACACCCAAATCAGTAGCCCTAGCCCTTGATCTTGAGGCCTACTCTTGTGATGCTTATGTATGTAGTGGAGAAGTTTAGCTTACCTATAGGTATGCCTAAGAGTCACCTCATGAGGACCTCTTTCACTGCTCAGATGTGGCCTCACTCTCTCTAAGCACAACTCTGCTAGTGAAACCATTGCTCTCCCCCGCTATGTGGGACATGACATCCAGGGATGAAAGTCTCCCTGGTGGCATGGGAGATGGTCCCCCAGGAATGAGCCTGGCCCTGGCATCATGGGATAAACAATGCCATCTTGACAAAAGGGGGAAAAGAAGCATAACAAATAAGGTATTAGTAGCTGAGAGAGTTCAAATAGAATTGAGAGGCTCCACTGGATGTCATTCTTACGCAAGTTTCAGTTAGACATTGCTACCTATCATAATTTGCCAACTCCCAACCCAAACCATTCTTGCCAATCCCAAAGAACAACTAGGGCATTATATAACATTCTACAAAGGTTCCATGAACTGAGGTAACTTTTCAAAACCTACAACCTCCAGGTGGGTCCCAGGACCAGATAAATCCTGAAGGACTTATCTTCTGGAAGGGCCAGCTCTACCAGAACATCAACTAGTTCCATCCCCCTATCCCATATTATTGACAGCCCCTTTCAACATGAAAAAGTTAGAATGGGCATAGCCCAAATACCCCTAAAGAGTGGGGGAAAGATTAAAGGTGATGGTGGAGTTATTCAGAAAAGGTCAGGTTTAACAAAAGCATGAGTGCTGAATCATTATACTGATATCTCTTTTAGCTTCCATTACCTCAGAGAAGCTAGAAACAAAAAACCTAAGATTGTGGAATTGTAACCAAACTCTGAAATCTGTTCAACTAATTGTTGTAATGTACTTTGAAATTTATTGTTTTTATGTATATATGTCATTAAAAGAGAAGAAGGAGTATAAGAGAGAAGACAGGATTTAACAAATGAGTCTGACTGCTGAATCATTATATTGATATTTCTGTTGGTCTCCGGTGTCTTGGAGCAACTAGAAGAAAAAATGAAAAACTGTGGAACTGTAACTCATACCAAACTTTAAAATCTGTTCTATAACTACTTGTTAAAATGTACTTGGAAATTTATTGCTTTTTTGTACATATATTTCACAATTAAAAAAAACATATATCTGGCAAAGGGCCTGTATTCAAAATATATAAAGAACTCCTACAATACAATAATCAAATGACAAATAGACCAATTAAAGTGGGCAGATGACTTCAATGAATACTTCACAAAAAATCTACAAATGATAATATGGACATGAACTAGCAGTCAACACAGTGAGTCATTAGGACAATGCAAATTAGAACCATGAAATATATTATACATTCACTATAATGGCAGCAAATTAAAAATTGTTGAAGAAAAAATGCAAGCAACCAGAACTCTCATACATTATGAATGCGAGTGTAAAATACTAAAACATTTTTGGAGGTTTGGCAGCTTCTTATAGTTAAATATAACATACCCTGGAACCACCAGTTCTATTCTTTAGTTTTCACTCAATAAAAAAGTAAACATATATCCACTCAGGAACTTGCATACATGTTTTTCAAAACTTTATTTACAATAGTCTCAAACTGGAAACAACCCAAATGTCCATCAACAGGGAAAATAAACTGTAATATATTCATAGTATGGAATAGTCAGAAATGACGAGAAAAATGTACTACTAATGAGACACATGAAAACATAAACTAATCTCATTAAAGTTTATTTACAGACACAGTAAATAAAAGAAGTCAGGCACACAAGAGTAAGTGCTGGGTGATTTAATTTAAGTGAAGCTCCGGAATAGGAAAAACTAATCTATGGAGAAAGAAATCAAACCAATGGTTACCCCTCTTGACACAAAATGGTGGTGGAATTGACTAGAACGAAGCACTAAGCAAAATAGTCTGCATCTTGATAAAAGTGTGGGTAACATAAATGCATGCATTTGTTTGCACTCAGCATGGTATCACTTAATATCCATGCATGCCACTCTATGGGGATTATACCTCCACAGATAATTTAAAAGAACAAAAGGTAATTAAAGAATACCACTTTGAGGAAATTAAAATCAAACTTGAAAGAAAATAAAGATATAAAATAGGGCAAGGGATTCATTCTACTATCCCGCTGCAAAGTATAAGCCCCAGATTGTGAGTGACATGGAAGGTATAGATCTGTTTCCACCTGACTAAATTCATAGTTTGATTCTCATTGTAGAGATATGTTTTCTGGGCAACATGTTCCTGATGTCAATAATTAATTTCCGTTCTCCTCCATTTCGTCATAAGCAAAAGCCAACCTCTTCTTCTGAAACCTACAGAAGATATGGGGATCTATTTGAACATGGGAATAAAAACTGGCTGTTAGTAATTGATGAAGAGTCCCTATGTCTCCAATGTCATGCCTTCCTGAGGAATTTTCAAGGGTAAATCTGAATATGTGATTTGAGCCTCATATGCTAACTTTAGAACCTAGCCTAGTCAAAAACTGATTCCACAGTAATTTTGCCTACATAAATTGAAAACAAATTTACCATAAATTCAAATGCATAACTAAATTCCTAATATATGATTCTCAGTTCTCCAGTTACTATGAAATTTACCAACTGTACTTGAACAAAAGCATATTAAAATTCTCCCTAATCCTTTCCCTTGCCTCCCCCATCAAAAAAAAAAAAGAACTATTTATAAAACTTTCAGAGTCTTTTCATTTGGTTTTACTTATCCAGAGTCATAAGCCACGCATGGTAAGTTTCAGACCTATAATTTGTGGCTTCCTGCTTCCAAGATTATTCCAGAGAGTAGTTCTCATATGATTGTTTTTCTAGTTAAATATTTACATATATACATGGGGTACACAGGCAGTTCATTTTGGACATGACTTAATAGCATCCACATCTGTTTCTCATCATAACATGACTAAAAAATGTGCCTACTACACATTTTTTAAAACATTTGTCCAAAACATTGTTTCTGCTCTCATCTGGAGACATTGTCTATGTAAAGAAAACAGAAGATAAGATGGCCCCTCTCAGGCCCTTCGTTCCTCCTTTTCAATTCCCTTTCTCTGCCTTCAGGATGCTCTTCTGTTATCAATCATGACTTAACCCTAAGCAAAGCATGGGTCGTTTCTGTCTTATTTTTACCAATGTGTGAGAAGAACTAAATTAAATCAAGATATGGAGGGGGAGATATGGTATTTAAATTTTAAAAGCCTCCAAAAGCAACAACTGGCTTTAACGGTAAGTTTCAAAGTTTCACACGATTGCTTTTGAATAAAATCCCTGAAAACACAAACATCCTTGAGGTCTATTTCATGCTCCCAATTTACAGCCTCACCAAACACAAGCAAAGAAAACCCTTGGCTTTCTAGAGAATATCATTCCCTTGCCCTTAAAATTTCAAATCGTGACACAAATATTTGTTAGAGGTCAAGCGTATTTTAAACTTATACTTTTTTTTTCCATAAAGATAAAGCATAGCTAAATCATGAGTACATTCTCTTTAGATTACTAATTTAGAATAAATTTATTTTGTCTGACTTTTATTCTTTTGTTCTGGGTTTTAATCTACTGATCTGTTAGCTCATTTTTATTCATAGGTTTAAAACTGAATTTTAAAATAAAAACAGAGTAAAAAAACTTTTAAGTGAAATTATAGGTCCTGGAGTTGTTCATATTTGAATATATCAAAGAAATATTACTAAAAGTAATGGCTTTTTTGAAGTATTTCAAGAGTTATTTTCCAATGAGTATCTAATTCAAGATTTTGCTTTCTTTTTTTCTTTTCCTGTTTATCTTTTGGCCACTTCACAGTTCATAACACTCTTGGAGAGAAAGTGATTAGAGAAAATAAAAGGAGATGAAAAACACAGGAGTGCAATTGGCTATTTATCAAAAGCCCTGAAGAAAAAGCTTTGTTTTCAGAAAGATTTAGAAAACCTGATTCTAGTGAAGACTTTGGTATATATAAGAATTTAAATAATTCTTAATATTCTTGACTCTTCTGACACTGTTTAAAAAGGGTGGCAGACTTTTAGACATTCCATGTTATGAAAGAATATGGAAAATGGCTCAAACCTAGTTGTCATGCCATATACTCAGAGAAGCACTTCCCAGACACTACATAATTTTTTTAAGTGTTGTATGTGTGTATATGTCTTACCTTTGGATTACTATACTGATTCAATATTCATATTAGTTTTAGGAAAAGGAAAGTAATTATAATATGTGAATAAAACCCATAAACGATATAATTTTTGTTATCCATGAATTTTTATTGCAGAGTAGGTAAATATTTTGGTAAAAGGGCAAATGTAAACATATAAAATTTTTGCTTATCTATTGGACAAGTAAAACTTAATGACCCAAGGAACATTATAAAAGCATTTAGAAGATAGCGGAGGGAACAGTTTCCAACTCTTTCTATGAGGACTGCAGACTAGTGATAACAAAACCTAACACAGACATAATAAAAAATGAAGATTACACACCAGTATACCTAGTGAAAAGGGAATACAAAAACTCCTAACGAAATATTGGCAAATTGAATCCAGAAATATAAAAAGAAGATATTAGATCATGAGTACATGAGGTTTATATCAGACTTAAGCTTTGAAAGTCAATCAACACAAATCATTATATTAACAGAATAAAGAAAAGGAATTCATATAAGGCAGAAAACGTATTTTTCAAAATTCAAAATGCACTCATGATTAAAAATAAAAAGCCAAATAATTCTAATAATGAGAGTAACAGAGAGAAGCGTCATCTGATGAAAGTCTATCTAAAATATTACAGCTAACATAACACTTAATGGTAAAATATTAAACACTTTCCCCCTGTGGTTGAATATATGGCAAAAGATGTCCTGTCTCATTCATCTATTTATTTTTGTACTGGAAGTACAAGCCAATGTAATATGGTAAAGAGAAAATAGAAGAATTAAAGATTTAGAAAGAAGGAGGTACAGTTGTCTTCTAAAGAAAATGCTAAAGAATGTTTTAAAAATGTATATTATTTAGAAAATCCTATGGCATTTACGTAGGAACTCCTTCTATATCTACACACAAAAACTACAAGAAGTAATAACTGAATTTAGTATTTCGTTATGGGATGAAAGTTTAATAAAAAAAATTCAATCATGTTTCTATATAGAGGCCAAAATTAATAAGAAAATAAAATTCACAAGAAATTCGCTTTATAATACTAACAAACAATACTTAGGGAAAATTTACAAAAAGCATGCAATAATTCAATACTGAAAACTACAAAACATTGCTGAGAAAGAAAAAAAAAAGAAAACCTAAATAAATGGCGAGATATACCACGTTCATGAATCAGAAGACTATTGTTAAATGTCTATTCTCCCCAAATTAATCAGCATGCTCAATTTACTCTTAACCAGAATGTCAGTAGACACTTTTATGTAGGAATTCCAAGTTGATTCTAAAGTTTATATGGAAATACAAAGGACCTAGAGTAACAAAACTAATTTTGTAAAAGATTAACAAAAATGAAGGACTCACGTTACCATCTAATTTTAAAATTTACTATGAGACTTCAAAATTAAGACAGTGTGGCATTGGTGTAAAAAAACTAGATCAGTGATATAAAACAAAGAATACAGAAATAAACTCACACACCACTCCATGTATTTTCAACAAAGTAGCCAAAGCAATTCAATGGGGGGAAGAAAGATCTTTTTATCAGATAACTAGAACAACTGGCTATTCATATGAGGAAAAAATGTCAACCCCTACTCACTCCATATACAAAAATTGATTTGAAATGTCCATTAATTATACATAAAGCAAATGCTAAAGTATAAAATTTCTGGTTGACAACATAGGAAAATACAGCAACAACCTCCAGGTAGGCAAAGATTTCTTAAACAGGGCATACAGAGCACAACATATGAAGAAAAATTGATAAATTAGATGAATCCCAATTGTAAACTTGTACTCATAAAAGGCATATTAAGATGAAAGAGCAAATCAGAGGTCAGGAGAAAATATCTAATAAAAAGCTTATATCCAAAAACTCTTAAAAATTAGTCATGCAAAAGAAGAACAAACACAATTTAAAACGGGAAAATGGACTTGAACAAACCCTCCACAAAAGAACAGCTAATAATCAAATGAAAATGTGCTCATTTCATTTTTAACCCTCAAGAAAATGCAAATAAAAACTGCCAGATACAATTTTACACTCACCAAAATGGCTAAAATTTGAGTCTAACAAAACAACACTGAATATTGAAGAATACGTAGAACAACTCCGACTCTCTAGCATTGCTGCTGAATGTTTAAAAGGTTACAAACACTTTAGAAATGGTTTGGCACACAACTACCCTACCAATTCCACTCCAAGTATTTACTGAATGTCCTCAAAGCTGTTCACTGCAACTTAATACCGATAGCAAAACTTTGGAAAAACCCAAATATTCATTATCGAAATAACAGAAAAACACATTATTGTGTATTGATACGGTAGACTACTATTTAGCATTAAAAACAAATGAACTATCAATACACAAAGAACATGAAGAATCTCAGAAACACAAAAGAATACAATTCTGTATGATTCCATTTATATGAAGTTCAAGATCTATAGTGATAAAAATCAGAACAGTGGTTCATACAAGGGAATTTACACAAGGAGGTCAGAAAACTTTCTAGGATAAGGGAGAAATTCTATTTTCTGACTAGAATGGAACATACATGGGTGTATACATAAGGAAGTGCTCAAAAAAAACAGAAGGATAGAGGCTGTCAAAGGGACACAGTGGCCAAACTGAAAGAACTTCCAATGGGCAAAGCTGGAAAAAAATTTGAGCAACAAAATAAATGAAGTGGTATTGCATTTTGACCAAAAATATACGAGTCAATATTGATATAAATAAATGAATGAATCACATATAAATGGGAAAGAAGAGACCAACCTTCACATAGAAGAATTCCAAATAGATATTTTCCCCTCTAGGAGGTGGAGCTTAATTTACTTCCAAACAATAAGAGTAAAGCAAGGGAAAAAATTGTAACCCTTGATCTGATACATCCTCCTCCTCATGAATATGAAAACCTCACATTTAGATTTGTCAGTACAGAATTTTAGATGGCAAACAAATGACCCTCCTGAAAACTGAGTCCTTTACACATTCAATCTTCTTTTCTCCATAGCATAGGTCTGAAGCCTCTCAAACTATTTGCAGTGAAAAGGCCAGTGTTTTGTGTGCTGATGAGTGTGTGTGCATGTTTTCATTCTAATCCATTTCAGACTGATACTTTAATAACATATAATTGAGTTACTGAAAAATAAAATTTAAAAGAGACTTACAACTACAAGAACCCAGATTTATATTATTAGATTTAATAGACAAAATTATTCTATCATATTGCTGTAAAGTTTCTGAATAGTTACTCACATTTTCTCTACTTATCATGATTCTGTAACAAACAATGTGTAAATTGACAAAAATAATCGTTTGCAATGAAAAAATAAGGATTTATTTTTTTCAATAAGTACATATTGAGCACTTAAGGTGAGTGTGCCCTACAAGGTCTATAATCTCTTGAAGCTTGCAATATAGTAAGGGGAAGAGATAATAAACAAACCAGTAAATAAATTATCCAGAAAAACATCAGAAAGTAATATCAGGGACAAAGACACAGAATAACATCAAAAAGTGCTTGGATGGCTTCTCTTGATTAGCGGTCAAGGAAAACTTCTCTAAGGAGGTGGCATTTAAGCTAAGATGTAAATGACAAAATGAATCCTGTCATTTAAGTTTCAAGTGGAAGAGTATCATAAACAGAGGGAGTAGTTAGTGCAAAAGCCCTAATATGGACTTTCACTTAGTCTCAAAATAGAGAAGCAGAGACTAGATTTACCCTCCTGCCTGAAACAACAACAAAAAATGAACAAAATATATGAAACAATGGCTCATAAGACTTTTTGTTTTCCCCAAACCCAGGTCTCTGGCATGGCAGGCGAGAACTCTGCCTGCTGAGCCACTGTGGCCTGCCCACTCATAAGACTTTTAAAGTCAAGCAATGGAGGACAGTGATCCCTAAGATATGGTGAGACCAATGATTGTCCCAGCTTAGCACATGGAGAAAATTTTCAGATCCAATAGCACTGAGCGATATTATTGAGCACAAAGCCCAGAGTTCTGAGCTGAGAATACTTTTCTGGGGATGCAAAGGCAGTCAGAGGCCACAGGGCAGAGTACCAATGAGAAGAGAGCTGCACAGGAAGGGATTCCAATTATTCACAAGAAATAATGGCTATTATTAAAAAAAAAAAAAGGAGATATACAGGAATCATAAAAAGTACTGTTACTCTATAAAAAGGAAGAATTAGAGTAAAGGGGGACAAAGACCACATAGGACAAATAGAAAACAAACAGAAGTATGTTAGATGTAAAATGAACCATATCAGTATTCATGTTAAATGTAAATCATTTGACACGCGAATAAAAGACAGAGGTTTTCCAATTGGACATAAAAAAGCAAGGCCCAACTATATGTGCCTGCAAAAAATGTACTAAAAGCAAAAAAGCACTGCAATAAAAAGAAAACTATATTAATGTCAAAGTAGATTTCAGAGAAAAGTATATTACTGAGGAAAAAGAGGGTCATTTCATAATGGCAAATAGGTCATCTCATCAAGAGGACATAATAATCTTAAAATTTTATGCCAATAACAGCAGAACTTCAAAATACATGTAGCAAAAACAGGTCAAACTGCCAGGAGAGAGAGAAAAATTCACAGTTATAATCAGATTTCAACACCCCTTTCTCAATAATTGCCAGAACAAGTTGGCAGAAAATCAATAAAGTTATAGCAAACTTAACACTAGCAATGAACTTAACTGACATTTATCAAACACTACACCCCATAAAAGCAGAATACACTCTTTTTTTTAAAGTGCACATGGAAATTCTACCAAGATCAACCATTATTCCAAGACAGGAAGCAGGTCAATAAATTTCAAAAGACTCAAATAATCATGCAGAAAATATTTTCTGCTTTAATGGAATTAAATTAAAACTAATTAAGAGAAATATATCTGTAAAATTCCCCCAAAATTTAAAGACTAAATAAAACAGGTCTAAATAACCCATGGGTCATCAAAGACTAAATCAAAAGGGAAATGAGAAACTTTCAAATTTAACCAAAACAAAACTGAACATATCAAAAAAAAATTGATACAGCTAAAGTGATATTATGAGGGAAATTTGTAACACTGAGGGAAGCTTATAACCTTAAATGTCTATGTTAGAAAAGAAAAAGCTCTCAAATACATGACCCCAATTTTCATCTTAAGTGACATGAAAAAAATAAGAGCCAATTTTTTGTAAAGTAAACAGAAGAAATGAAAAAGTAATGATTAAAGAAGAAATCAGTGAAATGGAAAATAAAAAATAGAGAAAGTCAGTGAACACAAAAGCTGATTCTGTAAGGAATGAGAGAGATGATGTCACCATAGACACTGAATATTAAAAGGATAATAAAGGAACTTTGTGAACAGTTTTATGCCAATAAATTTGATAACTTAGACACAATAAAGAAATGTTTGATAAGTTTCAAACTACCAAAACTCACACAAAAAGAAATAGATAACCTGAGTAGCCCTATACCTATTGAATTTGTAATTGCAAACCTTCCCACAAAGAAAATTCCAAGCCCAGATGGCTTCACTGATGAGTTTTCCCACATATTTAAGGAAGAAATAATATCAATTCTACACAAACTCTTTGAAAATTGAAGAGAAAGGACTACTTCCCACTCATTTTATCAGACCATATAGCTCATAAACATAGGTAGAAAATTTCTTAATGAAACCTTAGCAAATTGAATCCAATAATATATAAGATGGATATGATATCACAACGAAATGGGGTTTTCCCCAAGAATGCAGGGTTGATTTAACATTTGAAATAAATCAGTATAATTTACCACATTAATAAAGTGGAAAAGAAAAATCACATGACCGTCTAAATAGACACATAAAAAGCACTGAACAAAATTCAGTATCCATTCCTGATAAAAACTCTCAGCAAACTAGATACAGAGCAAAAATTTCTCAACCTGTAAAGAGTATCTGTGAAAAAAGGAAAATTTACATCGCTCTTAATAGGAAAATACTGAATGCTTTCGCCATAAGCTCAGCAACAAGACAAGGGTGTTCACTCTCACCACTTGTAATTCAATTGCACTGAAAGATCTAGCCAGTGCAATAGGGCAAGAAAAACAAATAAAAAGCCTCTAGAATGTAAAAAATAAAACAACAGTCTCTATTTGCAAATAACATGGCCACTGAAATAGAAAATCCTGTGAAAACTCCAAAAAGGTTTTTAAAACTATTAAAGAAGTTAGTGAAATTGCAGATTACAAAATAAATATAAGGGATGAATTTTATCTCTATTTTTTAACAATGAATAACTGGAAATTGATATTACAAAATACCGTTACAATAGCATTAAAAGTATAAGATAGTTAGGGTTAAATCTGATAAAAGACATGAAAAACCTATATATTAAAAAGCACAAAGCATTGCTGAGAGAAATTAAAGAAAGCCTAAATAAATTGAGATATAAATATTGTCCCTGAATCAAAAAACTCATTATTTCGATTTGGAAGTTCTCCCCAAATTGAACTATCCATTCAATTCATTCTCAATCAAGCTTTTTTTTTTCCCCTTGAGAAACTGACAGTGATTCTAAATTTTTTATGGAAATGCAAAGGATCTAAAATAGACAAAACAATTTAAAGGCAGCAATAACAATGGACTTACATTATCTGACTTCACTACTTACAAAACTATAGTAATCTACAGTAATTAAGATAGCACAGTTTGACATCATGATAGACAAACAGATCAATGAAACAGACAAAGATGTAAAGACAATTCAGTAGAAAAAGATAATCTTTTAATCAAATGGTGCTGGAACAATTGAATAACCATATGCAATAAAAAAAAAAGAATTTTCATCCATACCTCGCCTATATGCACAAATTAACTCATAATGAACCACAGACCTAAATGTAAAACCTGAACCTCCAAAATTTCTAGAAGAAATTATAGTCGATTTTTTCGAAATTGAGAACTCTGCTCTTTGCAAGACAATCTAAAGAGAATAAAATGGCAAGACACAGACTGGTAGAAAATATTTGCAAATTATACATATGGTAAAAGTACTCATATCTTGAATATATAAAGAACTCTCAATACTCAATAATAAGAAAACAAAGTCCAATAAAAAATGGCAAAAGATGGGAAGAGGCACTTCACCAAAGAAGACAGATGTCAAACTGAACACATGAAAATATGTTCAATATCATTAGTCATTAGGAAATTGAAAATTAGAAACACAATGTCACCACTACAATTCTATTAGAATGGTTACCAAAAAAGATAATATCAAGTATTTATGGGGATCTGGAACAAGTGGAACTCTCAAATAGTACTGGCAGGAGTATTAAATGGTTCAAGCCCTTTGGCAAGCAGGTTAGCAGTTTCTTAAAAAGTTAAACATACAGCTACCACATGGCCCAGCCATTCCACTCCAAGATATTTTACCCAAGAGAAATGAAAGTATATATCCACTCAAAGATTTGTAATGAGTGTATAAAGCAGCTTTATTTGTAACAGATAAAAACTGAGACAACCTAAGTGTCTACCAATAAGTAAATGAATAAACAAATTTTGTTATAACCTTAGACTAGAATACTACTCTGTTGTGTAAATAAAATAATAGACAGCAATGAAGTATTGTTACACGTAACAAAATGGATGAATCTCAAAATCATTATAAGGAGTGAAACAAGCCAGTCAAAAGAGAGTAAATAAAATTCAAAAAAATCCAAATTAATCTATAGTAATAGAAAGCAAATCAGCAGTTGCTTGGGGATGGGGAAAATGGGAAAGGACAGCAGAGAGGGATTACATTTTCTGGATTGTGGTGATGGTCTTATAAGTGTATACATACATGAAAACTTATCAAAGGATATACTTTAAAATATGCCATTTATCAGACATCAATTATCGCATAGTAAAGGGTTTTTCTTTAACAAAAGCACCTTAGTATGGTATTAGCCTCCATAAATTTGAGAAACAGAAAGGAGGCCAGTGTAGCTGAAACAGGGTAAATGAAAACGGGAATGTCAATAATGAAGTTAAAGGAATGGATGGGGGCCAGACCATGTGTGTTTTTGAAGGCTGGGGTAAAGCGTTAGGAATTTATTTTAAGTGGAGGATTATACAAGGAAGAGTAACATGATCTCATTATATGAAAAGCTCCTTCAACAGGATAAAACAGTCAAGTCAAAGCCTTATTCAGGTAGCTAAATGTTATTTCAATGTGCTTCTTAATCCTGAATATATGTGGATCCTTTATTGTATTTTATACCAGGAAGTGGGTACTCCAATTTCATATAAAAATCTGTAAAGAACTGTTTAGATCTCTAATATATCCTCTCATGACCATATCAAACAACAATCTTTAACTGAATATCTACTCTGTGCCAGGTCCCAAGTTTCTTGATTTTTCATAAAAATAATGATGCCAGTTACATCACCACAATACCAACACCAAGGCAAATCTCGATTATATTTTAATACAGTATTTTTGAGATTGGTGATGACGTCAATTCAGTGTATGAGATAACTGGGGAAATTTGAACAATGACTGAATATTGATAATATTAAAGAATCTGTTAATTGTTTTAGATGTGATCAATGCATTGCGGTCAAGCTTTTTTATATACGGGCTACTAGCAAAGTTTTGTCAGATCCATATGCATATCCTTTTGAACATCTTCTCAACTTCCAACTGCCAGCATCTGTGCCCCTTTGCCAGAGGTTTTCTTTGGGCTCAGAGCCGCACAGGCATGATAGGATGAAGGCTTGATATTTCTGTCCCAGTTCCCAATTCTATCCCCAGAAGCCCTTAATCAATGACTACTGGTAGTGAGTGGATGCATATCCCAGCCCCCTCATCCTTGAGGGAGGAGAGATAATGTGTTCTCCATGGCCTTCCAGAACTCCCCAGGACTAAGTTTCTGTTGGGGGTAACTTGCTAGACTGTGATTTCTTCATTGACTTCTTTCCCTTCCCTCTCTCATGCTCCTACTCTCTGAATCACATTTCCAAATAAACGATTTGCATTCAAATCTTTATCTCAGGTTTTATTGCTGAGGAACCCACACTAAAACAGATATAGAGTATTTTGTAATGAAATGATATGATGTCTGTAATCTGATCAGGGGAGAAGTATAGAAGAAGCAAGACTGATTGTGTTGAAATTATTGAAGCTAAGTGATAGTAGGGTATATTGGAACTTCAGTTTAGTATTCTATCAACTTTCCTAAGTTCGAAATTTTACATAATAAAAGAATTTTAATATTTTCTCGAATGAATTTTTAAATACACTGAAATTTAGATTATGACACAGATGGCATTTCAAGTCACTACAGGCAATATGCCTTATTCAACTGACTACCCATCTGGAAAACATCTAGTAAAGCTACTTAAAATCAAAATAAATTCCAGATAAAGCTATGAGAAGTAAATTTAGAAGAATTTATTTCTTTTTGGAGTTAGGAAGGCTTTTGTAAGCAATACACAAAATGCAAATTCCAAAAAGATTAGTGAATGTGACTACATGCTTTCTTTTTTCTTCACAGAAAAATAAAAAATACCATACAAAGTCAAAAGACAAATGATGGACTGGGAAAAAAAATATTTCAACACATATGACAGTGAGCTCATTTCCTGAATATATAAAGACCTCTTACAAATCCATTATAAAAGGTCATTAAACCAACAGAAAAATTAGCAAAGAACTTAAAGAGGCAGTTCACAGAAAAGAAACTTAATACTCAGATAAGGCCTCCCTCTCTCAAAGCCCAACCCTGCAGGGAAAATCATTACCCTCCCCCTACATGGGACATGACATTCAGGGGTGAGGGTCTCCCTGACAACGTGGGACATGACTCCCAAGGATGAGTTTGGCCCTGGCACTGTGGCATCAACAAGGGCTTCCTGACCAAAAGGGGGAAAGGAAGTGTAACAAAATAAAGCATCAGTGCTAAGACAGTTCAAATAGAGTCGAGAGGCTACACTGGAGGCTACTCTTATGTAAGCTTCAGCAAGACATTGCTAATTGCCATGGTATGCCAAACCCCAACCAATATCATTACTGCTAACTCTTTAAAACACCTAGAGCTCTAAGTGAGACTCTATAAAAATTTCAGGCACTAAGTTTACTTTCCTGAAACCTATAACCTCCAGAGGGTTCCTAGGCCAGATAGATCCTGAAACTCAGAAGGAACAGCCTCTCCAAGCTTATCAATCAATTACATCCCCCATCACTTCTTGTCAACACCCCTTCTCAACATGAAAATATTAGAATGGTCACTACCCAAAGATTCCTATAGATTAAGAGAAGGATCAAGGGAGAGGGAGAAGTTATAACAGAGAAACTAGGATTTAACAAATGACTATGACTGCTGAATCCTTATACTGATATTTCTTTTAGCCTCCACGTTTTGGGGAAACTAGAAGGAAAAATCTGAAATAGCAGAATGGTAATCCAAAACAAACTTGGAAATTTGATCTGTAATTACTTGTTGAAATATACTTTGAAAAGTATTGCTATCTCTTTTTTCTTTGTATATATGCTATATTTCACAATACAAAAACATTAAAACAAAAGAAAAGAAGCATAAATGCCTTCTGAACACATGAAAAGATGGTCAACTTGCTGATGAAGAAACGAAAAGAGCTCAATAAGATGTATTCTTTCATTTATCAGACAGGCAATTGTGAAATATACATGCCAATAAGATACATAAGTAACAAAATTAAGGTACAAAATAGAATGTATAGTTTGCCTCCACCTATATAAAAAAACTATCTATTAATACTGTATATATGTGTGTATACAAGTGTACATATGTATGTATGCTTAAATATGCACTGAACACTCCTGGAAGGATATGACATATGCTGGTCACAAATAGTTGCTTCTGCGAAGGAGAACTGAGCATGAGAGTCAAGAAGTCCTACGTGAGGTGGAAACATAACTTCCCACTGTGTATTATTTTATAAGGTTAAAATTTTTAATGTACATCTGCATTACCTTCTCAATAAAAAATTAACCAGTTGATAAAATAAAATTACATTTTTCTACAAATGTTTACTGAGCATCTACTCTGAGCCAATCACTATTTTAAGTGCTGGGAATACAGCACAAAGGTGGGGACAAGCCATGTAAATGCCTGTCCTTCAACTCCCGTTTTCTTCTGGGAAGAGATTAATAAAAGCTTGGAACAAATTCTGCTCAGTCTAATGTTTTTCACTGCAACTTAGGGAATGTTTTCTTTGGATATGCCTTTTACATGTTTGTGTTTGTGTGTGTGTTTACTTAGTTTTGCATAAAATAATAGCTATAAAAACACACTTTTTGAAACTGATACAGTATAACTGTCATCATCATAATTTGGCTAGGCCTTCTTACATGAGAAGAACCAAAAAGAAGTTCAATCTTCATGTCTCCATGTGTTTCCATTTAAGGAACTTAGTCTTGCAACAAAACATTTCTAATCTCCTTGCCCTGGTTTTTTGATTTACCTAACTAGAATTAGGCCTCTTACTCCCTTACCACTAAATTGGCATTTTTAGGATTTGAGTCTAAGTTAGTTCCTGAAAATTCAGGATAAAAAACAATTCCAAAGACTTTCACCATCCATATAATACATATAATTCCCATCAGTTTTCTAAGTTCTCATTTTCACTACACTTTTACAAATTTTTCTCCAGATATACATCAACTATCCCAAAATATAAAATTATAGTCATTGAGACTTTGTTTCACTTAGTAAAATTTACCTATTTTGGTGAAAAGATTAGGTAAGCTTTAAAATATTTCTAAAGTATAGATGATGAACGCCAGGTTTACTCAATGTTCTGTCAAAAAGAAGTTCCTTGGCAATGAAAAAAAAAGAAAAAAATTGGGAAATGCTGCTTATTAAATATTTTTGCAATTATCTCAAAAATACTTCCCCAACTCAGAGATTTAAAAAGCATTTTAGCAACCTAAGAAGTTCTACACTAGAGAAGCTTGCTTAACTATAGCAACTCTCTTCCTCTCTCCTCTCTCTACATCTTCCCTTTATCTATCTATGTGCCTGTCTATCTATCTATCCATCCATCTATCTATCTATCTCTTCTTCAAAAGTTAGCCCTATGATTCAAGACTCAAACTCTCTCCAACTGATGTTTCCATCTCTATTATCGGAATTGAGATCAGATGATATCTAAAGTCCCTGTCCTGCTCTAGCTTTCCAGATTCTTTGTCTCGCTTTAGAAAAATCGAGCAATGTATGCATGTGAAACACAGTCAAATAAATAATAATCAGCTACTACTGAATTCCAAAGTATGCTCTATGATTGCTTAGTGTAACATGATTGAGTAAATTAATACCCAACTTAAAATGCTGACTAGTATATTATGAATAGCAAGAAAAGCTATTTTAAATCCTTTTTCAAGGCATAAATCTCAGAAGATGACAGCAAGAAATAATCCTAGACAACAGATTATACCAAAAAAGAAAGATGTTAGTTCAGATTCTAATTCTTCTGGGAAACATGAAAATAAAGTTTCAAAATTATTTTTTAAAAAATCAACTAAGTAATATTTTTAAGTCATTATTTATATAAACAACTTTGTCAGGGTTGCTCAGTTCACTCATGTAGAAAAAGAAAATAGATTATTTTTTCATGGATTCCCTACTCATTTTGTGCCAAATAGTTCTGCAACTGTCCTGCTTTAAGAAAGTTTCAATACTTCCAATTAATAAGTGAACAATTAATTAAAAAGATAGAACTTCTGACATCAGGGAAAATCATAATCTGAGCTCACATTAGGACAACTCTCAGTTTGGAATCTTTGTTTTCCTCTCAGCAAACCCCAGAGTACCTCCTGGCCCCAGTCTGGACTCTGCTGTCAAAATGTCTTCATAACACTCACATCTAACCTGAAGTTTTCATCTGTTGGAATTATAGCACAACATACCTCTGATGCACTGAGCAAGCTCTCAGTCCACAGGCAAGAAGAAAGTGAAAATATTCAGTATATGTGGGTACAGAACAATTGGAATTCAATATTACCCCCACCAGATTACTTCCACAGAAGGATAATCCTCCAATAAAGCACAGAGCACAGCAGAAAACAAAAACAACAAAGCCAACTTAAAAAAAAAATTGTGAAAAGAGAGAGCCAATTCAAATCAAGCCCCCTGTTAAAGAAAAAAAAATTGAGATGGGAAAAAACTTTCCTTTTAACAAAATACCAGCAAAACTTCTAAAATCATAGTCTATCTTCAAGTAACACTCTACCCAAAGCAATTTTATTGGATGCAAATTTAAAACCATTCCAAGGATTTTTCTCTTATAGTATCCCTCAATTGTGGAAGTGGGCCTTCACAAATTCCTATTATCACAGCTTTTATTACTACATCTTACTTTCAAGTCCTTGAGGGGCCAAAAATAGTCTGGTTTACTTGCTGTCCTATAGTACTGAAGGGTGACACAGCATTTTCTATAGACCACTAGTTAACTGCGGCAAACTTTAATAAAGGAATCCTTTGGCTTCCCTATTTAAAAGGTGCAGTTCCCACCATGAAAACCCTGCCATGACTTGCATTAATTCTTACTAGGACAAAAGCAAATGAAATATCACGGACCAAGATATCACCCTATTTCCCTCTCATCCAGGCACCTCACCTGTTGATAACTTTTTATGAAGCAAATTAAACTTCTGGTGAACGTTCATAAATAACAAATTGATACTTATCTGAGAATCTAAGCTTAATAGTTCAAGAATCTAAAATTGGTTGTGCTATTTGTGTGTTTAAAGACATTTTTCATTTAAAAACCTTGAGACATTTAGATTTTCTCCTTCAGCTTTTTACAGTTTCTGTTTGAATGCCCCACATGTTTATGCTAATTAACACCCCCATCTTCTTTAGACTGCTAAATCACTGGAGAAACCACCAGGTAGAAAGCCCCTCAATGAGGCAGGTTCAAAGGAGAAAGGGAGCCTGGGGAAAGTCTTTTTCATAAGGGGGGCATATTACAGGGTCAGAAAAAGCTGTCAGGCAAGATATATGTGCTCAAGAGACCCTTACAAATGCTTTACAGCATGTTGATGCTCCCCTCATCTTGAAGCAGGCCTGGCTGGGTGCCTGGAGAGAAATATGCTTAGGTGGGGATTGAAAGCCATTTGATCGAATGGAAAACCCAGCAGATATTTACCCCCTTAATAAGCCTTGTGAAAGCAGTGGCTGTCTCTCATTCAAGCTTCTTCTCTGGAGAATGCTAGCACTCATCTTCCTTTGAATGCGCACTTTCACTATGCATTAAAGTTTTG
Organism: Myrmecophaga tridactyla; assembly: GCA_004026745.1. Classification (NCBI taxonomy): domain Eukaryota; kingdom Metazoa; phylum Chordata; class Mammalia; order Pilosa; family Myrmecophagidae; genus Myrmecophaga; species Myrmecophaga tridactyla. The sequence goes on along the minus strand of PVIY010013713.1, from coordinate 27,525 downwards.
GGCTGTACACATTGACTAGTTCACAAGTTCTTTCCTGCAACTGAGTCAAGAACTTTCATGGTGTCAACCCTTGGTTGAGGAATTCACCAAGAATTCCTGGGGCTCTCCAGCATCCAGCAGAGAATTCCCGAGGCTCTCAGGCATTGAGCTTACTAAAATATTTGGCAGTACACGCTGACTAGTCCTTGAATTATTTCTTGTAACTGAGTCAAGAACCCTCATGGAGGCAGCCTTTGGTTTAAGTCTTGATTTCTCTGAGGACGCCGGAGCTGTCGGCATCACGGATATTAAGAAAGAGGAAGCATGAAATAAGTAAATTCATCTGTTCCATGTACAAAGGTCGGGGCTTCACTATATAGAAAGGTATTTTAAATGAGAAAAGTTGAAAGAATCTTCAGAAATAAGTCATGCAGTTCTCATTATTGGGCAGCTAACATTTAGAGTGTCTGGATTACACATTGACCTGTCCAGAGTTGTAGGACATGCAATCCAGATGGTTGGGCAATTTTAATTAGCTCTCAGTTTGAAGCATCTGACTGGCTAATTCACATATTGGTTTTAGTAACTCATAACAATTTAAAGACCTTTCCCTTCCAAGAATGCATGCATTTTAACCTAACAATGGAAAGAATTTAGGAGTCAGGAAATCTAGGTTATAATCTAGATTAACATTAATGAGCTGTGCAAATTTAGGCAAACCACAAAAGCTCTAGACTTCAGTTACCTATCTATCAAGTGGAACAGTGAAAGTAAATGAAGTCTAAAGTCCCCCCTAGCTAAAATATATTTGGTGTTTATGATACTATGGAGTAAGCATTAACAGCAGGCATCAAAAGTTAGTGAGCTAGGGTGAAAAGCTAATTCCCAAGGTGAAAAGTAGGAATCCATATCCTATGTATTCTCTCAGGCTAGAGTAGCAGAAGATAATTAGATTCGAATTGAAACTACCTAGATGAATCAAATAAAGCTCTTTAATTGATAAAGGTCAGACAACAGAATGCTTGGAGTAGGGGCAGGGGCAGGAGTAGGGATTGGGGGATGGGGGACTAAACTCAAGTAAGAGACTAGTAAACTGGAGTTCAGGTTTCAGCTCAGCCCTTTTCTAGCAGCTTGGCCTTGGGCAGGCCACTTAACCTTTCTGAGCCTTAGCTTCCTCAATGAATGTACTACAATCTGCCCCACATACAGACAGCACAAAATCTTTGTATCAATTTAAGAAAATGTGCACAACAGCACACAGTAGATCTTTAGCAGCCCCAGCTCAGAAGCTTCCTGCTAACAGGCATTTAGAATCTAGAGGGAGGTTTCCTCCTCAATGAGTAGAAGAAAGACAAACAAAAAGCTAGGGGAAAAAAGCAGCTTCCTACTTGGCTTGTTAACATACAAGACAGTGAAACGTCAATATGTGAAACTTCTCTAGGATTTCCAAGTGCAGGGTGAGCTGACTTTCACTGGGAATGCCTGTATAATAAACGAATTGCTGAACCTGAATCTTTGTCACGCTTTCTCAAAGCCACAAATACAAATGCCATTCATGTAAGCAAAAGAATGCCAGAGCCTCTCCTTTATACCACAATACAGGATAGGATTTAGCAAAAGGTTTAGTCCCATTGGCTTGGATTATTAGAAAGAAGGGTCAGCAATCTGGAGGTAGGGAAAAGAGATTTCACCACAACTGATATTGAGAACTGAGAATTAACAAATAACTGACAGCCTTGATGTATGTTAGTTAGCCTTTTAAACTAGCTAGAGGGAAATATTTGTAACTGTTATAATTCATTTAACTTGTTTATTTGATGCTGATCCTATGTTTTTTTTTAATAAAGACTTTTATTACTATTATTAATTGGCTGAATTTTCAAGAATGCTGGTTCTTAAAACTGATCTTAATATTACAACCGAATGACTAACAACACTTCTAAAAATGTCCTGGATTTATTGACAGTAAGGATATTACTCTCTGGAACATGCATCCCTACCCCTGGGTTTAGCTCCCTGCTACAGCTGGTACCCAAGGGCAAGGGGGCAGTCTCTAGAATTTGTTCATATTCCAGCAGAATCTTTTCCTTTGGGGTGATGCTGATGCTATGTTTTGTAATTGCATAAGCTTTACCTTGTAAGTGGAGGGTCATGAGTTAACTCATGACTGGCCCTGCTTGTATCCTTTTATTGTATCATACATGCCCCAGCTAAAATTTGCCAATTCTTAATAGTCCTTTTGGCAGTTATTGATTAAGGTGAAGAGATGGGGAAAAAGAGGAAGAACTTCTTAACTGAATGACCAGGTGGGCTAGAAAGAGAAGTATTATGCAACCAAGCTAACCTGACCCAGGAAGGAGTATAGGGTACCATTACAGCATGTGATAGGATAAAGAAGGGTAAACCCCAAAATGAGGAAGGAAGACAGCCTAATGGCTTTTTAAAAAATTAAACTTAACAAGTTAATTTGTTTTGATCAGCTGTCCACGAATTCTCAAAAAGAGTGCAAGAAGAAAAGCAAAAGACTATCAGGTGATAATTCAGTTTCAAACATGTTCAAATTGCAATAAAGTGAGTGAAAAAGACAGCCTGCTGGTAGGAAGAAACTGAGGATGGTTCCAAAGTTAGATCAAAAAGACAAAGATGTGTGCTCATATCTTACTGGGGAGGTAACAATTGAAGATAATTGAGGTTAAGGAATTTCCCAAGAAAGAGAGATGGGGGTAGAAGGTAGAAAAGGCAGAAAGTACTGGCTCAGGAACTCCAAAGAAGGGATAAACTGGGGAGGGAGGACACAATCATTGCTGAAAGCATGCTGAGTCTGGGAGGAAGAGCCCTGAGAAAAGACATAGATTTGACAAAAATAGAGTCTTTAAGAGAAGTCTTATCAGAATGTAATGAACAATACAGGCAGGAAAACAGTTAAGCTAAACCAGTTCAGGAGACTTTTTTACAGTGTGTAAATTCCCTGAGCTCTCTGCTTTTTCTTCTCCTCCCTGCTACTTGTCTTTTGGCATTTTTTTTTTTTTGGGTGGCTCTATCAAAGGGTTCCATGCATAAGAGCAAATGAAACTAATTGTTAAAATCTACTACATCCATAGGAAAGGAATGATACAAAGCAAAAGAATAAAGGCTCCTTTATAGATTGTGTGAATATTTAATTTATTCATGCCTTATCCGAGCCTCTTTTACATAAATAATTATGAATTAATGCTATTAAGCCTTACTAATTTACAGAGTCTATATGCCTTGATCTAAAAAGAAAAGTAGGGTCTATAAACCTTGGCCCACTGCCCAAGCTCTATCTATACACAATTAGACTGATAATATTTTCTCAAAATCACTTCATCATTTTTTGAGCATCACATTGCACGCTTCTAAATATGCAAAAGGATAAAAAGTAAAAGAAGGAAAAAGGAAAAATAAATTTCCCTTTCCCATTCTTCTTGTTTAATTAATGGGAAGAATATGTTCAAGAATTTAACACAATACTTTGCCCACAAGACTCAAAAAGTGCCATTTTATGAGGAGAAATACAAATGTATGAAACCCAGCTCTGTCATCCAAGTTTCTGCAAAGCAGTCCATTTCCCTAGCAAACTTTTCCCTCTACAAAATCTCATTCCCATAATTTCTCTGATCAGAGACAGAAGAAGTGTCAGTGTTACTCAAAACCTTCCCTCTACCAGCCCCTTTTCTGTGCTGTAACACCCCAAGTTATGCTGCCCAATTATGCACCCACTCTGTCTCTAAGATTACTCACATTGGCCCAAGGTGTGTTGGAACTATGTTATTTTCGTTTTTCATGTCCTGGTTTTCTGCTTTTCTTCTGTCTATATTGCAGTAAGTCATTATCACAACTGACATTCACATCCTGCTTTTCAGTTAGCAAAGCACATCAACACCACTATCTCAACGGAGACCTCAGTAACTGAGCCATGTAAAGGTATGATTCTACCCATTTCACAAATGAAGACACAGAGACTTGAAGAAGTATCAACTCCAAATTCACTTACTTAGCATCTGGCAGAATTAAGATGTCCCCACTCATGGTACAGGATTATTCCCACTCCACAACTGCCTAATATTGAGCATCACTGATATTGTAGCTTGGCTCAAGGGGGGTGAGTTCTGAGAGTTATTTTATCTCCTGATTGATGTGGCCAACTCCTTCCTCTCCACCCATTGCACCCTTCTCCCCTTTCTTGTGCTGATCAACTCCTCCCTCCACCATCAACTCTGCTGGATCATGTTCCCCACTAACTTTTACTTATGATCTCCATTAATACAGTCATGCATCACTTTGGATTCTTTCGTTTAATGTTTCCTGTGTATATTTTGCTGTGTCAATTAATTAGAAAAACAACTGAAGGGGCTTTTACAAAAAATAATTATTTCATATGTTCTGCAATGCCTAAGATAGAGCAACAACTTCTCAATAAATTGTTCTTGAATTGGGTTGAATTCAGGAATAAGAGAATTTTTATATTTCAGAAATTCTTTTTCAATACCACTTGCAGTTGCAGCTGGAAAATTCTTATGAGTGATGACACCAACAGACTTGAAATCACATTTAGTTTAGGACCCTCTACTAGCTCCAGGGTCTTCAGGCACCAAAACAAAGTTGCAAGAAAAGCAAACCAATTGAGGAAAAAATTTCTCTTTGCAAAAGACATCTGCTTTCCCGTACTATCATATCTGTCCAAAAAAAAAACTGCCTCTTCAAATTCACAGGAGTAGAGGGAGCATCCTCTGTTTCCTTTTTCTCTTTCACTAATTTCTGCTTTCTCTTGTTTTATGTAAGTGCTAGTCACGTTTCTGTTTGAAAACTTATTAGACTTGTCGATTCTTGCACTCTTTGCTAACTGAATATCTGAATTTTTCTATGATCAGGTATTATGAAGAAGAGAGCTTACTTCACATATATTCATTCAAAAAGGTTGACTACTATACCCCTATCTGGTAGCTTATTAGGCACAAAATATATGAAGTATTAGGAACATGATTTTAATTAATCAAAGCACATTCTATGATATTTTTATTAAATATGCATACATTCAAAGAAAAAGGAAAAAGTACTGAAGATTTTACATTAAAATGCTAACAATGATTATTTCATTGTAGAATATGGGGAAAATGTATCTTCTCCTTGCTTCTCTACATTATTGGCAATAAACGTGTCATATGCACACTAAAGAAAAATAATTATATTTTAAAATGTTAGCAATAAATAGCAGATAAATTTAAAATGAGGTTGAATTAAAAGTATTTGCCTAAAGAGAGTCCTCCTTCCCTCTCTTTAGCTAATTTAATGTTTGCCAATCTTTTTTTTTTCCCAAGAACATTTTTCTGACCTTTCAATAAATAGAAAGCACAAATGGAGACTATTCAAGAACATCTTTTCAAAATCCTGCCTTCCTGCCTTTTAATTTTTTTCTTCCCTTTTCCATCTGAATCCTTGGAAGCAAATGCCCCATCACCCTCAGGTTCAACCCTCCTGCTCTTTGATGTAGAAATATCTTTAGGATGCAAATCTGTTCCAAGCACTCCTAAGAAGTAAGATGTGACATGGCCTCCTTTTCCTAGGCCCTCAATGCAGCCTTCGGCTATTGGACTCCCAGTGGGCTCTCAGTGTACTGACCTAAGCTTCAAATGCTGTCCCCAGAGTTAAACGACTGGGATGGGAATCCTGACTCCTCTACTTATTGTGTGATCTTGAGGAAAGTTCTTAAACTCTCCGAACCTGTTTCAGGAAAACAGGAGCTAGTTTAACAATGATGGCATTTTCTGAAGTTATTTGATTAAGAAATTAGAAAATGAATGTCAAACCACTGACACTTTCCTTGGCAGGTATTAAGTGGCCAGTACATGTTGACTCTTAGTAATGACAGTTGTGCTAACCAACATGTGACAGACAGCCACTGGGAATGTGGAGAGCGATGGAGTCCGTTTGAGAAGCAACTGTTAGAAAGGAGGACCCCACTTAGACTCTTTTCTGCCTTGACTCCTCAGCTAACCTCAGCAGCTTTCTCAGACCAGAAGACTTCAAGCATGACTGAAGTCATGGGTGACGGCATCCATCCATTGGCAAAACTCCTCCTCTGCCATGGGGAGAAATGTGAGCGGGGGAGGGTAAACACTGGTGCTTAAAGCTGGCCAGCCCTTAGTCCAGGACTGAGGGGAGAATTCTCTTGGTAATTTGCTCCCAATGCAAAAGACCCAATGGGAAGTAATGAAAAGCAGAAATTGCCGTTCCCAGTGTCAAGGATCCCACTGCTACCTGGAACACTCACACCTGAAAACACAGTCACTCCAGAGGGAAGTGTCAAGCTTCACCTGCTCTGTTCACTTACTGTGCTTGGTGACTGCTTGGATGGTGGTCTCCTCCGGCTGCTTCTCAGCTCAGAATAGCTGGGAGTCCTGCGTTCTTCTCAAGCAACTGATTTGTACATAGCATCAGAACGTTTGTCAGTGTTGACAAAACAAAACTAAATAGTACTCTAGTGCCGAGCGCAAACCTTGCTCAGCAATCCCTCCTTCAAGCGCTCATTACCTACGCAAAAGCTGCACTGAGTGATTAACCAAGCTGAAAATCCAAGTGCAGATCTTGCTAGTTTGTGTTGCAGAATGAAACCCAGTTCTAGCTGGAAAACCTTGACCATATTTAACCCAAAGTGTTCAGGTTCAGATCATGCTCTTTGGCAGAACAGCTGTAATTGCATCTAACCAGAGGAGGTAGTGGAGGCAGTGCTCATTCATATGATTATCAAGGGACTTCAAAGGTTGTCTTGTCCATTTTACTGCAATGAAATACGTGGCCCATTATCTGGAACTTAATAGGTACTCAGTAAGCATTTGGTGTTGAGTATTCAAAACAGAACTTCATCATATTACGTGATTAATGAACATACTCACTAGTGAAAACTTATCTTTGCATGTTTCATCGGATGGAGAAGGAAGTTGGGATTTATAGCCTAATAAAGAAGCACAAAATAAGGCCTTTAAGATTGCCTAAGGCTCACTACAGGTTGAAAGAACAGGAGTATTATAACTGACCTGCACTTTAAGTCAATGAATACTCTTGCAATCATAAATTTGCTAAAATCATCAAACATGTCAAGAAATTGATGAGACTATATATATTCAGAATGCAATAATCATAAACCAGTAGCCTAAAAAGGATGGTTTTCATGTCTATAGTCATTTCCTCAGTTTTTAAAAAGGATTAAAGGTTTCCTCCTTAAAATACTACTTGGAATAACCACAACCAAATCTCTTTTATCTGAGCCATGACATCTTATACAGAACTATATTCTATAGGCGTAATATTAAATCAAGGGTTTGGAGAAGTAATTCGAGTAGTCTCCACATCTTTCCTTGTCTAGAGGTATGTATTTTTTCCTGTTTTAGTCCAAGTTTCAGTATCTGAATATATATTTGCCCACAAATGGTTAAAATGTTCTATTCCTCTCTGAAATTAGAGATTGGAGCACAAGACTCCCAAGAAATCATTTTCCTTCATGATAACTAGGAAAAAGAATTTCTACCCTATTCAAATCTGAAAGAAGCTATCCATTCTGAAATTTCTATTGAACATTTTGAAAAAGATTATACAAAATTAATTAAAAATCTAAAGAAAAGTAAATATGGATTCATTTTAGAAGAGAAACAAAAAGATATTTTTATTTGTGTGTAGATTAAATGAATTAGTCTCCTACAATGATGCTTACCTGCTAAAGAATGTTGTTCTTCTGGGGATAATTATGATAATAGGAATTAGAGTAATTTAACCTCTCCTGAAGAAAGATATTTAAAAGATTATTACATTGCCGAGAAACTGGAGAACATCCTTGAAGTCTTGGCTATTCCTGCTGTCACTAAAAATGTGATGCAGGTACCAGATTAAGTTTATGCTTCAAAGAAATCAACAATTGTAGATGAACACACTAGAATGACCAGGATTATCCCATGAATTGGAGAGTTTTCACTTACTATTGAGATTAGAGTTTTAGATTTTATATCTGTTCCAATGTGCATCCTTTTCCAATTCAGAACATTTGAACTCTCCTTTTAATATACAACTTGGAGAAGTAAATATCCCCTCAGAAAGACACTAATTTTCCATATCTAGCAAATGACCACATTGATATAATAATCTGTATCCTTAGCTACCCTCAAATCATGAAAGGCTGCTTTTTTATAGACTTCACAATAGAGTGATTTTCACTGAGTAATTGTGTTTCATTCTTTAGTGTCCTTACTCACTGCCATTCAGTAGTGAAGTGACTCTACTGTTTGAGGATCGGTGTCATAGGTTAAAGACAGAGAAATGAGTCATGTTGGATTTGTTCCCTATAAGTATTTGCCAACAATGTAGATGTGTTTATTACTAGAATTTACAATAGTTATCATTTAACCTCCACTACCTTCCATCTAATTCAATTCTGCCAATAAAGTTCTTCCATGTCATCGAGTCTCCACATGGTAAGAAAAAGGAATATGAGCAAAGAAAGAAGGATTTTAATTAATACTGCCTTACATTCTTCAAAGCATTTCCACCTAATCTCATTTGGTCCTCACAACAATGCATATTGGTCAGGTATTTTATCTCAGCTTTTATAGAAGATAAAACTGAAATGTAGATAAGTTAAATGTCTTGCTTGGTAGTGCACAACTAGTGTTATTATAAAAGAGTAACATGAGGGATCGTTGTGGTAATAGAAGTGTTCTGTATCTTGGCTGTGGTTGTGGATACTCAAAGCTACACATGAAGGGAAACTGTATAAAAATATACACACACTCAAGTGCAAGTAAAACTGGGGAAATAAGAAAAAGATTGGTGGGGCGAATGAATGAATGTCAATAACTGGGTTGTAATATTTTGCTATAGTTTTACAAGATTTTGATATAGTTGTCATTGAGAGATACTGGATGTAGGATACAAGAGGTTTCTCTGCATTATTCCTTAAACAACTGTGTGTAACTCTATAATTATCACCATGAAAAATTTCAATAAAAATTTTGGTCCCATCTGTAACTGTCGTCATAGATATTGGGTGAGGTTAAGTGAAAGAGAGGCACTTCCATTATTTCATAGGTTCATAAATGTTCAAGGTTGGAAGAAACCCAAAAGATCGTTTAGTCCGGGTGAGCTGCCATTTTAATCCCCTCTGTGACATTGCAGACAAGTGGCCATCTAATATGTGGCTACAAATTACCAATGATAAGAAAAAAAATCACAAGCCAGTCTATTCCACCCATATATACTACTTCACACTCTGGTCCTACATCTTATCTGCGGGGCTGTGTAGGAATAAACTTAATCTCTCTTCCTTATGACACTTCTTCAGATACTTTAATACAGTGATCAAGATCCCTCTAAAGCTGAGTTGCTATGAATCAACCATGCCACATTTTCAATTGCTCTTCAGATAACATGGTTTCTTATCTTTCCATTCAAAAGGTAGTGGGGGGATGGGAGGCTGCCGTGGCTCAGCAGGCAGCGCTCCGACCTGCTGTGCTGGAGGTCTGGAGTTCGATCCCTGGTGCCTCCTGCCCATATGCAAATTAAAAAAAAAAAAAAGGTAGTGGGGTAGGCATGTAGAAAAGGCCCTAGATTCATAAGTAGAAGGCCAGAGGACAAATTCCTGCTCTACTATTTATCAGCAGAATGATTCAGGCAGGGAGCGAGCTTTAAGACTTATGTCTCCAAATGTAAAATGCATATAGTACCTTCCCTATGGGTTGTTGTAAGGATTCAATGACACAATAAGTGTAAAACACATACACTGCCTGGTATACACATCTGTAAATGGAAGATAACATTCCTCCACTGGATCAATCTGACTACTATAACCTATCTACAACATGAGTGGTTTTCAACATTTTGAATATTTTATGTGTTCCTCTAAACACTCCATCGTATAAAGTGAATCTCTAGCATGATCAAAATAATAACTACAAGTTCACTATTTCTGAAAAGAACATTAATTTGCTCACATTTTTTTCAACAACCAATGTTCTTCAGTTACCATTTTTGAACCAGACACCATCAATTTCTGTAAAATTTTAGAATATGAAAAAACTACAGCACTCATATTAGTAGCAAACTACATTGAGAAGGCCTCAAAATATAGTACCCCCCAAAATTAATTCCTTAGGATTTCTTAAAACAGCACTTCTACAGCAACCATAAAACAAAAATAATAAAATATTAGAATTACTATCAATTGAGAGCTTGCTACATGCCATGCAATATGCTTAATACAAACAAGAATGATAATTTCATACAGGAAGAGGTATGTTAAAGACTTTTGCCCTCAGGCAAAGGATATGTGGGATTCAGAGATGTGTTGAATGTCCAGATTAGAAGGACATTGGTAGGATCCTTCAGGGAGGGTGGCCTGGTGAGAAGACTGGATTACTGGGGATGACAGTACCACCATGAGCACCATTGCCCCTCCAGACCCCTTTTGTCTCCTGCTGGTTGAGATGCAAATCCTACGTGTTACCAAGGGCAGGCTGTATAAGCAGGCTATGATGACAACCAGATAGGCACAATTATTTCAGGTCCCAGGTACCTCCAGAAAAAGAAAAAGCCCTTTCCACTGCCTCCTTAATAAGGAAGCAGAAAGGGATTTCATTTAAGATTTCAAAGTAGAATGTGAATTTGCCTCTACTGGCCTCTTGGCCCCAAATCACTAGCATGAGTGAAGCTAATGCAGTACTGTACTGGATGGTACTTAGATCACAGGATTATTGCAGTATCTGGAAGAAAGCAAGTGTTCAATAATATTATCCTTTTTTTTTTCAGTGCTCAGCACATGAAATATTCAGAAAATGCTATGGACTATCTATTCAAAATTCCATCAGGCTGCTGCTTTTATTTCAGTTCATAGTCCATGTTGGATTATTTGGTTTTAGTGCTTAACATAAAAGATGACGTGGTCATCTTTTTCAGACTTTTTTGAAAGAGCTCTTCCACATTTCTAGTAATCTAGGGGTGAATTTAAATTGGCTAGCTTTTCACCTTATCACCACTTCCATTCTGACAGCCCTATTTCCATTAAAGTCCAAGTTTCTGATAAGGGACTCCATAGTGAAAAACAGGTACTGTGCATTGGCCAGGCCAAGTTCCAAAGAGCAGGAGTTATTTCTTGACTATACAAAAATGTTTTCCGACCTCCTCCCATGAATACCCAGATGACAGAGACATATCAACATTCTTTAAAAAATGAATTACTTTTATGCTGACAGATCTAAATTTAATTTAATGAACTATTTGAGCTTTCTAGAAAATCATTCAACTCAGGAGTAGAGGCAGTTATGCATCACCCAGAGGAGACAACTCATTTTCATGTTATTCTAGGTACTAATCCAACCAGACCACCGTAGACAGGGCCTATTTTCTCATTCTTACTTTAAGGCTGTCATATAATTAGGTGTCAGTTTTAATCTCATAGGTTATCCCCCTCGAATTTTAAGTGTCATTACTCAGATTGAAAGAAACCACAAACTTTAGCACATACAACTCAAAATCTTCACTTTCTTTTTGGTGGACGGTTAGGTGTTTATTCTTTCATTTTCATTCCATATTTATTTTATTTTTAAACTAAGATAATCCAAATATGCTCCATTAATTAGGAAAAAAATTGAAAACTAGAAAGACAAAAATCACATCAGCTATAAACCCACTGTTTATACATTAACATTTTTACATATCTGACCTGCATCTGCCTTCTCTGCAGTATTTTTACATACATCAAAAGGTTGCTGTTCCTAGATTTTCTACATAGCATGAATCTTGAAAATATTTCCATAAACATCATTTTATTGATGGTATTCCTTTATAAAGATATATCATGTATGCTTAACCACTCTAATAACTATGCTAGTAGCATGTACTTTTAATAAATGGCTCTTAAAAAGAGTCTTGCTCATTTTATATAAGTTAGCATAAAGAAGAAAAGATAAATTAACAGTTATGTTCTTAAGTGTGGCTGTGGATATTTGATGACTGAAGAGACTTTATCGATAAGTGCCATTTAGTGGAGATCCATGAAGTGCAGGCACTATACAATCATATTTCTAATCCTCACACAACAGCCCAAAATGGTGACTATATCATAAACACCCCCTTACAGTAGTTCAGAGGTGATACAGCTCGTAAGTGGTGCTTACAGATTTTGAACAGAGGTGTCTGACACCAAAAGTGGGTTTTCTCCCTGCTGTATTGCACTCCCCTCCCCAAACTCACCACTACCACCATCTCAAACACCACCACCTCTGTCACCACCACCATCTTTACCACCTCCACCACCAATCTCTCCTCTACCAACTTGTGATAGTTAAGTTCAGGTGTCTGCTTGGCCAGGTGATGATGCCCCGTTGTTCTCTTGCTGTGGACTTAAATCATCAGCATATGAAGTTCATGTATGGCTGATTACATCTGCAGTCGACTAAGGGGAGTGTCTTCAACAATGAGTGACACTATTTAATTTAATTAGCTGAAGGCTTAAAAGAGAGAGGTTAGAAAAGAGCTCAGCAGCTCAGCATACCTCATCTCAGTACTTGACCCAGACGTTTGGAGATGCCAAATGGAATCATCCCAGGAGTGCCGACTGAACCCAGAAGCTGGGAGGGAAGCCCGGCAAATGTTCCCTGTGGGCCTTCCCATGTGACAGAGAAAGTTAGAGGAAAGCCAGCTGCCTTTCCTCTGAAGAAATTATAAATTTGTAACTAAATAAATTCCCTTATTAAAAGCTGATCCATCTCTGGTGTGTTGCATTCTGGCAGCTTTAGTAAACTAAAACACACCTCTACCACCATTTCCAACAACAACAATTTCTCCAACACCACCTCTACCATCACTTCCAACACACCGCTATCTTCAGCAACTCCTCCAACACCACCTCCAACACCACATTTCTACTGTCACCTCTGTCACCTCTGCCCACCTCTACCTCCACCACTTCCACCACCACCACTGCCTTCAACACCAATATGTCTATTTTCAACACCACCAACACCACTTCCAACTCACCTTGCCACCCCTTCCACTTTTCTACCCTAGGGTTTCTTATCATCTCTCTTTTGCACAGTCTTTCTTCTTTTCACACCCTCATATTCTCCTCCTCTCCTGCTTCACTTTGACCTCTTCCCCCATCCCCTTACATGCTACCAAATCCTCCTGGGTAAGAGAAATAAAGCAATGACTAGCCCCACCACACTCAGTATATGAACATCCTAATTATGCACTCACTCAACAAATAGTTACTAAATACATGATGTGCCAGGCATTGTTCTGAGTCCTGCCGGTACAGTAATTTCTGCATTTGCAGGATCTTCTTCAACACCAAAAGGCTTATTTTTCTTTTTTTAGGATTTTCTACGAACACACACCCACACATACCCACAGCCATGTTACATCTGCTTGCAAATTGTTAGCCTGTGCTCTGGTTATCAGCACACTCAGCCCAGCCTCCAAGGTGGATGGAAAGGAGAAGTGAGCAGCTCAAGAAGGATACTCGAGTCAAAAGGAAAGTCTCAGGCAATAGCCATGAAGTAATTTCTTATCTCTTATTGCCACAGCAAACTACCACAGGAAAGAACTTCCTATTTCCATACTCTAATGATGCACACTTGCTTAACGCCACTTGCCTGAAGTAATTTATTCGTGGACTCTCTCCAGAAAAGACACTTGATACATATAGAGAAGAAAAGAAAAAAATTAAAAGGTAAATCAAAGAGTGGGCACGTCAACAAATATGCAAACAATTCCTTTTCCTCCTCAACTGCATGATATGAGCAGAAAGGAAACTGTGTTCTTTGTGTTTCAATTTCTAATGTAAAATGAATACCTCCAGAGGATTCTGCCTGTGCCTTTTTAGGGTAGAGGACAGTACTAGGAACACAGAAGCCTCTGAAGACTAGTAAAGTCCACTTCTGTAATCAAACATGTCTTAGTGGGTTGTAATTCTAACCCCTCTAATTAAAATTTTTTCACATACACCCAAGCAAAGAAAACCAACCACCCCAAATGCCTGTGGTAAAAGCCTTGTACCGCCTCACCTTAGCTTCCCTTTTCATATTTTTTCAAGCTTGTGACTTTTATTGAAAAGTAAAATCCCCTCCAGCTGCCTGATACAAAGGGGGATTCTCCACAAAAAGCACGCTTACTCAAAAGTGGGCAGCCGCAATGTTTTTCAAAATGAACTCTTTAGGACCCAAACGAACACTGAATTGTGCTTCCCTAAATCAAACCCACAGTCTGCAGTCCTAACAGCTATCAACATAACATCCATTTAAGAAAAAGAGAGAAGCACAGTAAGTACACAACTCTATCCCTCTAAGCTTTAACAAAGTTAGAAAATGCCTTTAACACAGCACATAACAGCAGTGGGTTTATGAAGAGCTAAGCAAACATGATATCCCAAGAACCACATTTCAGAACTCACTATTCTAAAGATAGTGTTAGGGTATCAATTGCTTTTCCATCTCAATACGCCAACCAATTACTTCCTATGCATTAGTCAAGGAGTGGTTTTACTTACATGCAATAAGAAGAGAGTAAATCCAAGAGCTGTCGCTTTATCCCTGAATTCAGAAAATTCATAATAGAATTCCACTCTAAGCAGCTAGAGCTCTGGAGGCTCAGTCTACACAGGTCTGCCATTCAAAACTGACCAGAGAATAAAACTCTTACGAAAGAAGAGGAAGTGCCATCTTACTTCCTCAATTTTATTGTTCTTCCTTCTTATTGTTATTGAGCCCGTCCTTGATTCCAATACCTAGGACACAATGCATGCAAAGTGGGCATGTCCTATCTGACTGACTTTGTCTATCACTAAACACTACGCAGTGTATCCATTGGCAGAACAGAGGTACAAACATTCCATGGTTTCACTTTCCTGTTTGAGGGTAAAGCTGTTTATTTACAGGCATTGAGAGTGAAGTCCTTTGCAGAGCTGTTCCCATCATGTCAGGGTGAGATGACATTTTTTCACATATCATTGACCTCTTTCATGCTCTCATCTCCATGTGAGTTTTCTTCCTTTCTGGTCTCCTAATCATTCATAGCGCTTTACTAAATAAACAGGGTAAGAATAAATTTCTAAAAGGCATTTTAAGACAAAATTAAGTCTTAGCCCACCATTGTTTTGCAGTAAATACAATAAATTCTCTAACGTCAAAGCTTTTCTTTCACACAGGAGAAAAAGAAAACAACAAACTGCAAGTTAGAGATGTTGAACTTATCTCTGCTAAATTCCTGCCACCTGCCCCACACCTACCATAAACCCTCCTTTTCAACTCCAGCACTTGTCTCTTTATATCTCCATGGGGAAAGAATACAGTCTTATTAATTTATACCCTGCTTTCAAAGAAAAGGAAATAAATCATTAGCAATGAGCTCAAAACCAAGGCAATCTTTCTAAATGTGGGAGCCGTACCCTTAGCATGCACACTATTTCTCAGTCATTGCATAACAGAGTACCACAGAACTTAGAGGCTTAAAATAAAAAGTATTTATCATGTTATATTTTCTGCAAGAATCTGGGCATGGCTTGGCTGGTGTCTCTTACTAGGTGGCATCACAGTGTCAGCTGGGCTGCAGTCATCCAGAGGCTCACCCAGGGAATGAACCTCTCCCATGCTCACTCACATGGTCATGGGTAGGATTCAGATTCTCATGAGCTCTTGGTCTGGGGACCTCAGTTCAGTTCCAGCTGTTGGCCCCAAACCACCTTCAGTTCCTTGCCACATGGACCTCTCCTAAGGGCAACTGACAACAAAGCCAGAGCAAGCAAGTGAGAGAGAGAGAGAAAGAGAATGGGAGAGAGAATGAGACAGAGGTCACAGTTATTTGTAACCTAATCTCAGAAGTGATATCCCATCACTTTTGCCATATTCTCTTTGTTAGAAGTGAGTCACTAAGGCCAGTGTACCCTCACTAAGAGGGAATGATACAAGGCATGAATACCCAGAGGTGGGGATCACAGGGGGCTATCTTAGATGGTGGCCTACCACAGTATATAAGACTTTTTATTATTTTTTTTTGGGGGGGGCATAGTCCAGAAATCGAACCCGGGTCTCCTGCATGAAAGGCGGGCATTCTAACCACTCAACTACCCATGTACCCAGTATTTAAGACTTTTCTCCAAGATCAAGTTGCCCCTGTCAAGCCAAATACAGTAAGAGGGAAGACCAGTCTAAAGGTAAAATCATCTATACAGTCATACCAATGAAATAAAAACTGAGACTTTCATCCAGGCATTAAATTAGCCCTCAGCTGTCTCTAATTATTATCAACCTCACAGGACACACCTGAAAACTGAATGGCCCTTATCATTTCATGTCCAAGAAACAGATACATTAACATGCAAACAAAAACCTAAACTAAACTATAAAATTAGTTTAGCATCTGGAAGGGAGCTGATGCAATTTCAATAAAAAGAATTCCCTGGATCAGAATTGCCTGACACTTGGTCTTTCTCCTCTCAACACCCAATGAATCTACTCCTTCCTAAGAATGACCAGGCAGGGCTGTGTTGCCTGTGGCTCCCACCAATGCCTCATAATACAAAAGCAAATCACTTCTTCCATCTTGCTTTGTGAGCCTGATAGCTTTGTCCATAGGCAATTAGAAGGTCTGTCTTACTGGCAGGCAGACGACTGGGAGAAAGAAGAAAAGGTTCATTCTGAGTAGAGAATTCCGTTGACCTTAGAGCTTCCTAATTTAATGATGTGTTTGTAACATCTGGCATTCCTGACAGAAACCAGTGTCACATGATTTGCAATTTAACTGGCGAAATATCAAGGGCAACATTTAAAAAGCCAAGTAGAAATCCTCTGTATGGCATGTTTTATGTCTCTGCTTTAGATGATCAAAAGCTTCTTTTTTTTAATTTATAGATTAAACATGGTCTACATCCAAACATACCCCATACTTCACAACCCAAATGTCAATAAAAACTGCACTGAAAATAAATACTGTTGTTGGCAGAGCAGAGGAAGAAGATATATACATAAAGCCACTATTTGGGAAAAACAAAAAATACACCTTTGGGGAATAAATAATAGTTGGAAACTACTTCAGTCCCTGGTCTCCACCTTCTCATTTTCTATATATTCATTTCATAAGGAGATAAAAATTAAACCTGTAGAGGAGTGAAAAGATTAAAAGAAGACGCTGCACGTTTTGACCAGAAACATGGTTTCATTTTTGTGTAAGCCTCTATTTCTGATAAGTATCACCTCATTTTCTCCCTGCATTGAGTTGTTCTTCTAGTTCCCTAGTTTATGTAGCATCCAGAGAATACTAGATATTAAAAGAACACTTGGAGACATCAATAGCAGAGACTTGTTTCTCTTTGGGCTTTTAGATGCCATCATCGAAGATACCGTCAAAGTACATGTTATTTACAAGTATGGGGTCAAGACTGGAGCCACTTAATTCTCCGAGCAGGGATAACCTGATGTGTAGAACTGAATAATCCTCAAGGTGGCTGGCTTGTAGTTCAAGGTGGTGGAATGACTACAGACTCTTCTTGCTTCTTCCCTTTCCTCCCAAGACCTCCCTAAAATTGACAGGAGCATTATAAAAAAGATAGAAACCCACAATAACAAAAACAAAATTGGGGTGAAAGCATTAGAGTTGGAGAGATCTGACCAGATTTCTAGAAGATGGGAAGCTGAAGGGAGAGCAATGACTGCTGAAGGTAAATAGGGAACCACGGCATAGTGTTATTAAGGAGAGGATTATGGAGGAAGAAACTATTCATCTGTGGGGCAGCATACCCAAGATGATTAGGACTCAAAAAGCTACAAGAAATTAGTAAATATGAATATGTGATGGGACTGAAAACAGGAAGATTACTTGAAAGTTTGTAAAAATCTAGCCCCCTTCCCATGCTCCTCTTTCACACCATTTTATGTGCCAAGATTTTAACCATATCCATAGGATCCTGTCAGGCAGCCATGTCACTCCACCCCAGGCCAGAGGACTCGTCTATAAATAAATTGAAATTATGCGGGGACTACAGATAGCTTATGTGGAGATGGGTGCTCCAGAGCAAAAACTCTACCTTCTGGCACTAGAGTGTCACTCAGCATATGCTGGAGGATAACCTATCAGTAGACAAGCCCCACCCACTTGCCTACAATATCTGATCTGATCTGTATTGCTCAGTCTTAAATAGGGTCTAAAACCCAGCGGTCACCAGCATTTGAAGTTACCCTGCAGTAGGAAAGAAGAGACTAAGCGTGTGAAGTATGAGTCCTGGCATGCTGGAGATCAGGAGGCAGAGACTTCAACCTGGGTGACCTGCACACTGACCATGCCATCTCCCCTGGGTGAAAATGGGACTTCAGGGCACTGAATTTGATTCAGGGGCATGGAAAGCCAGCAATGTTATCAGTCGGGGTGCCTGTTGCAAACTATAGAATTTACTCTGCCTCGTTTACGCAGAAAGAAATCTAAGATACTCTAAGTTATTGATGGTCTCACCATCAATGTGACTCTGTAATCTTTATCATCTATCACGGGGCACTAGAAGGTGCTCTAAAGAATTCCTTGGCTTCGACACAACTTCATTTCTGCCTACATTATGCAGCAGCTAATTCCTTGATAATTGGGATCAGTCTCCCACCCAAACAAAATAAACCCTTTGGCCTGTACATCGTGTTGGACCCCAAATAGCCTAGTGGCAGTCAACTCAGCTTCCAATTCAATGAACAATAATTGTAATCCTTGCAGAAAGAATTCTTTCCTTGGATTCTAGTACCTTTACATCCATCAAGACCAAAGTCAGAGGGATAAGGTAAAACTCTGCCAGTGGTACCACTCTCACTTCCACCCATTAATTCTTAGATGCATAGCTATGGGTAAAACAGCACCATACATCAATTCAGTATGCATCTGCAGAAGTCCAGGAGACTCAAAGAGAGCAGAGAATGCTGCAGCACCACAAAGCAGAGTCCACCAGCCAGCGATCTTTGGAGATGAAGAAGGAAAATGCCTCCCGGGGAGCTTCATGAAACAGGAAGCCAGGAGAGAAAGCTAGCAGATGACGCCATATTTGCCATGTGCCCTTCCAGCTGAGAGAGGAACCCTGACTGTGTTTGCCATGTGCCTTCTGGTCTTCTTGAACCAAGGTATCTTCCCCTGGATGCCTTTGATTGGACATTTCTATAGACTTGTTTTAATTGGGACATTTTCTTGGCCTTAGAACTATAAACTAGCAACTCATTAAATTCCCCTTTTTAAAAGCCATTCCGTTTCTGGTATATTGCATTCTGGAAGCTAGCAAACTAGAACAGGAACTATAGTTACTAGCTGGGTATATTGATGTCTCAAACACAATAGGAGTTCTGTTAGTAAAAATAAGGGGCAGATGGATAGTGGATGGTCATCTAAGAGTATCTACTAATTAATGCTCCCTCAGAAGGAAATATTGCTTCTTGGATGTACAAGTTCTTCCTGAATAGTGGTATAAGCCCCTAGTATGAAAAGCGTTAAACTTCTAGATGCAGCAAGACTGTGTCTTGACCAGATATTGTCCCCATTCGCTATATATCCATACTGGGAATTCTGAGAGTAAGGAAAGCTTCCTAAGATATGCTATATTTACTCCTGTTTGTGAGTTCTCCTTGCTGAGCTGAGTTTCTTTTATTAAATAAATCATGAACTTAATTTCAATTTATAGTGTTTACATTTCAGAGGAAGATTTTTCTCATCAGTCCACAATCCACCTTAAATGCTGTTGAAAGGAAAATTTAAAATGGCCTTAGAGAGATCCATATAGATAATAATGTATCCATAAAACAAGATCAAGGTATAAGAAAAATAACCAAAGAACAAGAAAGAACCTGTTGGATATTATAAATATGATTGGCAAATACAATTCTAATGGAAGGAATGGATGATAATTTCAAGTAAATCTCTCAGGAAATATCATTGATATCATCAAATAAATAATTTAATGGATTTCCCTGAAGTGAAGTCTGTGAGTATTTGAATTAAAAGGTTTCAGGGAGTGCCCAGGATGGAGAATTTCACATCACTGCAAAATTTCCAAACACCTAGGATAAAGAGAAAATCCTAAGAGCTCCCAAAGAAAGACAGCAAGTCCCTTTCACAGAAACAAGGCTGTAAAGGGTATCAGATTTCTCATAAGTAGCATTGCAGGTCAAGTGAGCAAAACCTTCAAAGTTCTGAGGGAACTTAATTTCACCCTAGAAGTCTATATTTGTTTATTCAGCAAATATTTTTAAGTGCTGATCAAAAATACATGTGGATATACCTCAAATATTTTTGAACACCCATCACCACAGTGACCATACATTAAAGAAAACCCTGCCCTCAGGATGCCCTCTCTTGTCAAGCTCTGATCAGGACCCTGTGCTCCCTAAGCAAGTTAAGAATGTAAAATATATTATGTTAGGTAGTAATAAGTGCTGAGGAGGAAATCAAACAAGCAAACAGGATGGGAAATAGGAAGAGTTTGGAGAGAAGCTAAAATTTTTGATGGACAAGCAGAGAGCGTCTCGCTGAGAAGAAGACTCCTGAGTAATGACCTGAGAAAGTGAAGGGATGAGCCATGGGGGCATCAGGGGAAAGAGCAAGCCTAGCAGAGGTGGCAGTAATGCCAAGTCCTGAGGTGGAAGCTTCCTGCCTGGGGCACTGGAGAAACCCCAAAGAATTGGGTCTGGCTGGAGCAAGAGTGAACAAGAGTTGCAGAAGATGAAGTCAGAGGGACAAAGAGGGGCCAGGTAATACATAGTTATCGCTAAGCCACAAGGTGGTCATAATTAGAACTTGGGTTTTTACTCTGAGTGAGTTGGGGCCAAGTAAACTAGGAGTCAGCACACTTCTTCTGTGGGCCAACCTCTGTTGCCAACTATTGAATTCTGCCCTTGTAGCGTGAAAGTTACATAAACAATTACCATAAACAATATGTAAATAAACAGTAGCTGTGCTCCAATAAAACTTTATTTATGGCCACTGAACTTTGAATTGCGAATGATTTCCTTGTGTCACAAAATACTATCCTTTTGATTTTTTTCTCCAACCATATACAAATGTAAAAACCAGTCTTGACTCAAAAATGTAAAAGACAGGCAGCAGGACAGATTGGCTCGTAGGCAGTAGTTTACCAACTCCTGAACTAAACTATGAATTAAGTATGACAGTAGAACAAGCTTATTTTCAGACACACAAGACCTGACTCAGAAAGATGGCCTCCTACACATCCTTTTTTAAGAAGTTATTTGACAGCATATTCCAGCAAAACAAAGGAGTAAGCCCAAATGTGGAAGAGGTGGGATCCAGGAAAGGGAAGATTCAACTCAAAAATGAAAAGAAAGGAAGTCTCTGGATGAGAATAAGGCAACCAGCCTGGATAGCAAAGTATTCGGGTAGGAGCATGAGAGAAGAAAGCTCTAAAAGCAATGTAGTGTAAGGGGAAAACGGAGTCACAGAATGTGACACTATCCTTGAAAACATAGAGTAACTTACAGGTGCGGTAAGGCCAAGCAAGAAAACTAGAAAAGCAGTTAAAAAGCACCAAAAAATATAAAATAAGAACAGTTAAAGACAGAAATGAAATTACTCTACACTACTTGGCTGTAAAGTAAATAATTATGAAGTCATAATAATGCAAATACTCACCACTGATTTTCAATTTTGAGAATCAAAGCATGAAGAAAACACTGTAAATAAACCTTGAAAATATAAAAGTTAAAATAGGCTGAACTATACTAGCTGCAAGCTATGTATATTTAAGATTTATTTAAATTAAATAAAATTAAAAATTCAGTTCATCAGTCATACTAGCCATAGTTCATGAACTCAACAATCCCTGTGTCCAATGGCTGCCATATTGGACAGCACAGACACGGATTATTTCCATTAATACAGAAAGTTCAATGGGAGAGCCCTGGAGAATTTGTAAGGTAGAAATAGAGGTCTGAGGTTTTAACTTATATTAGAGGGAAGGGAGCTACTGCACAAGCAAGAAATAAAAGTACAACTATAGTATTTTAAAAAGTCACACAAGTAACTGACAGAAGCACCAAAAAAAATGGGGATTTAGTTATAACCAAGTGAGAATGGCGATGAAATTCTTAAGTGAGCTAAACCCTCATCTATTGTTACCTGTCTGAAATTAGTTGGTGTATTAGTTAGGGTTCTCTAGAGAAACAAAATTAACAGGAAATATTCGTAAATAAAAAAATTATAAAAGTGTCTCACATAACCGTGGGAACATATCCACCCTCCCAGCACACACACAAGGTTGGGGGCAATACCTGGCCCATTTTTACCTCCACAGGTGTGGGCGTTAGACAGCAGGCAGCACTGAACCAAGATTCTGTAAGTGATGTCAGGGCCCAACCCGGCTCTATGGACACCCCACTCAACTCCATGTAGTAGAATTCCACTAAATGCTCTTTTCCCCATCTCCTACTTTGGATCTCCAGGCAACTGTCCAATCGATCCAGCCCAGGTGGAGGCCCAGCTTCACTGCATCTTTTAGACTTTGAGTGCCATCAGCAGGTACTCTAATAACCTGCAAAGATAAACCATGGTGGACACAGGATATTGAGAAGCTCCCACAAAGAGGATGACCGAAGAATTGGAGACATATGTAATGGGTTGGTGCTAAAAATATCTTAAATATATATCTTCAATGAGGTTTCCAGTAAACATTTTTCCTTGAATTTTTAAGATGTTACTAGCAACTACATGAAGGCAGGAGTACTATATACCAAATGTTCATTTAAATTAAGGATTTATTCAGAGTTGTTTCACCTTTGTAGGTCCAACAATTTACTACACTGGAACCCAAAGTGTTTCTGTGATTATAATTTCCTTTACACTGTAAAGTCCTAGAGGCCAGGGTCTGCATCTTATTCACTGATGTGCCTCACAATGTTTAGCACATAGAAGGAACTCCATAAAAATGTATCGAAAAAGTGAAGGAAAGATGGAAGACGTGAAGAAGCTACGTAAGTGGGTTTATTTGCTTCCTGTTGCTCTTATAACAAGTTATCACAAACTTGGTGGCTTAAAGCATCTTACAATTCTGGAGGTCAGAAGTCAAAATGGGTCAGCAGGCCTGCTTTCCTCCTGGACTCTCTAGGGGAGAATCTATTTTCTGTCCTTTTTGGGCTCCCGGAGGTTTCCCGTATTCCTCGGCCCCTGGCTTCGCATCACTCTGATCTCTGCTTCCATTGTCATATTGCCTTCTCTGACCCTGACCCACCTTTCTGCCTTATAAGGACCACTGAGTATACTAGACCCACATGGATTATCCAGAAGAATCTCCCCATCTCAAGGTCCTTAACTTAATCACACCTGCAAAATCCCTTTTTGACATGGAAGGTAATAGAGTCACAGCTGTCAAAGATTAGAGCCCAGCCATCTTTGGGAGGGCATTATGCAGCCTACTAGCAATCTACTGGGAGTAAGCCCCCTGCCCCCGCCACAGGCCTAAAATATTAGTAAATAAATATTTACCTGCTCATGTTTTCCACGAGTATCTGAATCTCATCAAGTCCCAGAATGCAAGATACAATAATGCCCTCCAAATTCCAAGCTTAATAAAGAATATAAACAGAGCAGAAGCAGGAGAGGAGATTTTTGCCAGCTCCCCAGTCAGCCTCTCAAGCAGATCACAAAGTTTTATCACTTTAACCTTTTAATATTTCTCAAACTCACCCTCTAATTCCAACCCTGCCACCTCACTCCTCCTTGAGGCCTCGTCCTCAGCAGAACTGCACTCAATTCTAGCTAATCTTCAAAGAATCTCCCCTCCCACCCTCCAAGATTCAGAGTGATCTCTCTAACAGGCAGATCTATCACCTCCCAGGAGCTGTGCATAGCACCTCGAGAAATATTTGCTGAAATATTTGTTCAGCAAAATTGTTGATGATAGATATATTGATTTGAAAGAAAAAAACATTTATTTGCGAAACAGATTCTGTAACCTGGGGTATCCTCCTTCAGTCCTTATTTGTGAAGAATGAATAGGATCAAATTCCACCTGCCTCTACTGCATGCTTCCATTATGTAAAAAGCTCATTATTCTGATACATGAATTCACGTATAATAACATGAGTCATTTGTATAATAATATATTTAGAAGATACAGAAGGTAAATCACAGGAGTGATTTATTAACTCCTCTGCCTAAACTAAACCGATCACTGCCACCATGTGGCAAATGTTGTCATTAGAGCAAGCACGTGGACCCAGCAGCCTCTCTCATTCCCTCATTCTGTGCAGCCTCTCTGTGCACAAGGAAGGGTATGAAATGCATCCCAGATCTCTATTGGCTCAATGAGGAGCTGGGGTTTAGAACAGCAATTGGCAGGATTTTTATAGCAGTACAGCAGGAAAAAAGAAGTAAGAACACGTGTGAGCTTCACCCAAAAAAATTAGTTTTGTCCCTCTAGTCTCCTTTCCATGTTCGACCTTGCAAGGCACAATAATACCTCTGGGTAGAATATGACAATCTGGAAGGTTATTTTCAAGTGACTCAAGCTTATGCTTTTAAGAACTAAAACTGGTTTTTAAAATTTAGCCATATATAATGGATGTATACAGATGCCTCCCCGCAACAGAAGTTTGAACAAAATAATGAGCCTGCCTATCTCGATTGCAGCTGTGGAGGACCAGGAGCTGCCAAGTGGGCCTGTGTCACTGCGTACATTCACCACAGTCCAGGGTCCAGCCCGCCCACCTCCGCCCACGCAGACACAGACACCTTGGCGTTTCCTGGCCAGTAGGATGCCAATTTATCCTAACCAAGACACACACACGAACCAGAAAGCAAATCTGTTAACTGGACATTAGAAATAGAGCTCTTATTACATATTGACTACTACTTATTACATATTGCCTGACTACTGTTTTTTTGTACGCATGTCAGGGTCTGGGGGTCAGGGCAGGAGGAAGGAGGAAGGGGAGAACCAGATGTCCTGACAGAAAGAAGTAGGGAGACACGTTCCTTGCCAGATTCTGCTAGTTTTCTCTTGTCCTAGTTCAAGTCACCTGGCAATGCACCCCCTTTGTCTGAGTAAATGACATGAGTCTCCATTCCTTGCAAACAAAAGGACAAGATAAAAAAAAAAAAAAACCAGATTCATTAAGGATGTTGTTTTGTTTTCTTAAATTTTGGTTTTTAATTTTGGAGCATTTGA
Organism: Myrmecophaga tridactyla; assembly: GCA_004026745.1. NCBI lineage: Eukaryota > Metazoa > Chordata > Mammalia > Pilosa > Myrmecophagidae > Myrmecophaga > Myrmecophaga tridactyla. The sequence continues at coordinate 2,348 of PVIY010013713.1, read as the reverse complement.
GGATGTTTTTGTCATTGTCTAAATATTTGCTAATCATTTCTAGTTTTGTTATAAAATACTATATAGTTTATATATAATAGTGTAATTTATGCTTCGCAAAATATATTTACATTTCCTCATTGTCCAAACATATGATTAATTACTGCAAATTTTCAATTAACACTTTTAAAAGATGAATCCTTTATATTATAAAATCCAATTTCTATTGATTAATTTAATCTTTCAAATCATATTGCTGCTATTCACTAACCCCTTATTTATGTCATCTACTTGGACTGTAAAAGACTGAGGAAGGAATGTTAAATTCTATATTTAGTTATTTGTCAATTTCTTTTATATCTCCAGTGGAAGCTGTTCTACATGTTTAAATGTATAAATGTATAGTCATTTATACTATTAAACTATATGTTTAAATGTACAGTCAAAATAATGGATTTTGACTATCACATCTTTCTTGTGGATTGAACCTTTATTTAAAATAAAACTCTTCCCTTTCTAATGCAGTTGGCTTGAAATTTACATTACCTGAAATCAATATTGCCACTTTCTGTTTTTTTTAACGTGACTAATAATTGTTCATCTTTTTTTAAACACTGCTACATAATTTCATTTTAGGCATTTTCTTGTTTGTAGTATATAGTCTGATCCTCTACGGAAGGATACTCTGAGAGTTTTCATCTAACCTGCTTGTGTAGGTCATAACTGTTACATGTGCTCTTCGCCATCTTTTACGTCTTCTGTTCCTTCGTGCTCCATTGCCGCCACAGGGACCACGGCTAGAGCACGTGACCCTGGCCTAAGCCAATCAGAGAATCCCATGTGATCTGCGCTGGTCCAATCAACGTTTGCATAGGAGCTATCAGGAAGAGAATCGGTTTCGTGCTGAATTTAACTTGTGGGAATGTGAGATTAGAGCTGCTGTGGTTAATTTTGTGGAGATGTAAGATTAGAGCTGCTATAGTCAATTTACTGGGTTGAGAACGGAACCGACAGAAAAGAAAAAATAGTTGGGAGGTAGAGAAAAAGAGCATCTCTTAAGCATTCATTGTTCAAGCCCCTGAATTCAGCAGTAATTGAAGATAAATCTACCTCCAGACCAGCGCTGACCGAAGAACTTGCTGCAGTGATGGAAATGTTTTGTAATTTGCACCATCCAGTTCGGTAGCCTCTGGCCACATTATGGCCATTGAAATGTAGCTAGTGTAACTAAGGAATTAACTTTTAATTTAATTGAAATTAATAGTTAAATAGCCACATGTGGTTGGTAGCCAGATTTTCAACTATGAGAGATATAAATACCTTTTTTTATTAAGACCATTATCTGTCATCTATAAACAAGTGCTCTAACGGATACAACCACTCTGTAGAGTGCCTTTTTATGTTCTACCACATTTATCCCCAGAAGCTCTTTGATAAAAACTGTGCATTATTAATAGATGGGGAAATGCAGACAGAGAATAAGCATGTTGGCGAAATTCACAGAATTAATGGTAGCTCCAGAACTAGTAACCAGATCTCCTAGAGTCTGAATATATGAGCTGAGATTTGCAACTAGTTAACAAGGCAATAGTGAGGAGCTGAAAAATAAGATTCACATTTGATTTCTGACTATTACTCTCTCTCTCCCCCCCTCCTTTTTTAATCTCTTATATCCAACTGGTATCAAATATAAATAAAGGCTCTGGAGCTAAATTATCTCTAATTACGCCAAAGATGAACGAATTGTTTTCAGTAAGTTTCCAACTTTAAAGCTGATATGCCAATTCTTTTAAGACGTGCCTTTGTTTAGGAAGCTTTAAGTGATTCTGATTCCCATATTCTAATTCCTCATTTGTATCAGTCACTTACTCTGACGTTTAAAAAGACAGGGTAGAAACTGTCACACTTGAAGAAATAGTTATCGAATAGCCTCGCTAAGGGACTTGGATCACCAGACATAAAGAGCTGCTAATATTCACTGTATTAAGAGTCATAATGTAACAGCAATACAGTTCATTTTCCCTGTATAAGGCCCTACCCATGACCTTTTCCTTCTTTGTCTCTCTATTGTGTGGGCCTATTTAAGGATTTTTAAACCTTTTATAACCATACTGTGGTATATTTAGATGATAACATTTGGTAAAATGCCAGCCCTCAATTCTGTTTCACACATAGCTAGTAGTTCAGGAACTTTCTGAAAATTCCAGGAACTTTCTGAAGCCCAAAATGTTCATCTACGACCTCTCGATGATTATGCTAGTGCTGCCTCAAATATGCCCTAAATGGGTTGCTAAGAAACCAGGAAATGCAGGTAACAGCAAAAACTGAAATGAGCTAAAATGTAGCTGTCTTTTTTTTTTTTTACAAAA